>JAGSMT010000631.1:0-94126 GCA_029286875.1 Lamproptera curius | reverse complement strand
ACATAGCGCTTATAAAATCTTGGATGAATAGGAGCAGTGAGTAGGGCCTTCTCCTCAAAGTCTTCCATAAAAATGTCAGCAACAATAGGAGACACCGGCAACCCATCGCTACACTCATCCATCTGCATGTAGAACTCATCTTTCCACAATAAATAGCCAGATGTTAGGCAATGTTTTAGTAAAATGCATATTCTATTGAGATGTTATTTTCCTAACTTTCTTGTTACAATATTGATGCAATCTTCTATAGGTATAGATGTAAACAAAGATTGAACATCAAAACTAACCATAGTTTCATTGTCAGCAAGATGTAGATGTTTTACCTCGCTAACAAAATGGTATGAATCCTTTGTAAACGCGCTTGTTTGTCCTCTGAGTGGTGAGAGGATTTTTTTACTAAATGTTGAGCCAATTTATAAGTAGGTGAGTCAATTTGGCTAACAATAGGGCGCAATGGAGCATTCAATTTGTGTATTTTAGGAACCCATACAATTTTGGGGCTTGGGACATGAAGGTATTATCAATTTTACGTCAAGATTAAGTTTTCGGAGTGCTTTTTAATAAGATCGCTAGTTAATTTGAGCGTTTTAGTAGTAGGGTCAGTTTGACCTTCCTATAAGTAGTTTCATCCGATAACAGTTGTTCTAATTTTGAATTATAATCTGACGTGTCCATGATCACCGTAGAATTACCTTTGTCTGCTCGGAGAATTGTTAGTTCTTTGTTGTTGCCTAAGTTGTTAAGTGCAATAAGTTCATCCTTAGGAAGATTAGGTTTCGGCACTTTGCTTCGACGCAACATTGACGAAATATCTTGTCGGATAGCCTCCAAATCTTCCTTTTGCAATTGATTTTTGAACAAACAATCCTCCACACTACATACAATTTGCTCATACAGGATTTTTCGCGGTGCAATTGCGAAATTTAAACCTTTGATAATACTTTCAACGTCGATTCATCCAGTGATTGTTGTGACAGATTACAAACCGCGCGTACGTCATTACTGCTGTCACTTTGGGAAAGTTGCGTTCCGTTTGAACGTTGTAACGATTCTTTAGGCTTAGATTTGTTCAATAATTTTTCGAATTTTATTATTTGTTTATTTTGCATTTATTATAAGTAGTTACTTCAGTTTATTTAAAGTATTAATGCAATTTTCAAAATCGAATGGCGTTAAAATTGATTTAATATCACTGGATGAATTTTCAATGTGGGTATTTATGACGCACAGATCGGATCGGTGTTGTTGGATTACCTCCTCAACAATGTATAATATTCGCGCAAGCAATAGAAATAATTATTCTTGAAAAACTAAAAAATTGAAATTGGTGCGACGATGCTGAACCGAAATTAAAATAATTACATCTCAGCCTGTGACAGTGCACCGCTGGACATAAGCCTTCCTATCCATGAGGGTTGGACCGTACCCACTGGTCCAATGGGGTTTGTGAAGGGAACCGATTTTAAATGCCATCCTAGGCTTGATCATCTTATTTAGACTTTGGCTGATCGGCCTAAAATTACCCCAACCAACAGGAAACAACAATGAAAATTTGTCAAGTCCTAGATTCAAACCCACGCTCTAGGCTACGGTTGCAGTTTAATAAAATATATGATTAAATATATTTTAGCAGGTATTTTGTGAATATTCGATAAGTGCACTGTTTAAAAATAAAATAACGGTCTCCTTTATACAGGGACCACAATATTGTATTGGTTACTTAAAATTTCTATCGCCGGCCTAATTCTGCAACAAAAATTAGTAATTGTAACATTGTAAATAATAGATCCTAACTTTGTATTTTCTATCTGCCATCTTGTTTTGGTCGGCTCAAATTGCCTTAACCAACTAGGGCAATTTGGGATCCCAATTGTCTGAAAAGTAGATGATCCATGCGTCGGATGGGCATGTAAAAGTCGGTCCACCCACCAACCGCATTGGACCAGCGTGGTGATACGGTCCAAAATCTAACGGATGGAGGTGAGGGAGGCCTATGTCCAGCAGTGGACTAACACAGGCTGATCATGATGATGAGTATTGCATTACTAAAGTCATAAACGACACAAAGTTAATCTAATTGGCTACATTTTTTTTATGATATCTTCGACCTGAATAAAATAATAAAACTTGTAGATACAGGTAAATGTTACAAAATTGTATTTCAATCTGGTAGATAATACCTAATAATTAAAGTAATAAATAAATAATTAAAGTTAAATGTTATAAATAAGAAATTACTCTGTCTGTCCATTTTTTACAGCCATTAAACCAATTTCAATTTTTACCATAGCCACACGGTCGTCTGTTCACGGGCCGCGTGTATGTCTTAAAATGTACCAAGGATTGTACTTGTAAAAAAAAGTCTAATTGTGTTATGGAGGTGAATTTAATATAATAATTGCATTGCATTTTTCTTAATCCTCCATCTGGCATGGGCTTTCTACAACGACTTGCTTACTCTGCTTCGCTTATTGTTTTCTGGTCCGAAAGTGCATGTTTAGCACAATGAGCTATCTCCTATTAAGTTCAGTTTTTCATTATGCGCAATTTATAACACGGAACTCCAAGTGTCGTTGCTAATATAGTCTGTCCGTTTAAACCCAGCAGAATACGCTAAATATCTCCTTGCAAACTGGTGAATCGGACTCTATTTATCGGTCATAATTTGTGAGTCATAAAGTAGAACGAAAAGAAAACGTACGTCATTAGCCTCGTTTATAGTATCTAGGTATCTTCAATGAGCTCTTCCATGGACTAAAACTGTTCCGGGTGACACCTGGAAAAAAAGTCATAAACGACACAGTATAAACACGACCAGCAAATTCTTCATCATTCTAATATTAGTTAATTTTTATATTTTGTTTTCTAAAGGTTGAAACGATGATGGTGATTAGTACTTCCAGTTTTTTAGCGGGTTTTAAAAACACTTTTTATTTGTAGTATACTAGGTCCAACATCCGCGTGGAATGGAAGAAATGTTCGCGAGGTGTATTTAAATATACTTTTGTAGTTTAATATAAATAAGGTGTTTTTTATGATGTTCAGTATTTAAATGGGTCGAGATATAATATAATGATGGATTGTTCATAAAAATTTTCGATTGGAATCAGATAGAAATTAGCAAAACTTTCAAAAGTAGGTACATCTTCTTTGCGAGATTCCATCTCAAGTGTTAATAATGCTAGAACGAAATTTCTTTAATGCAATATGTAAATATATAAATCTGCCAGGTTATTATTTTAGTTTCTTAATCGCCAACAGCGAGACGCATAGATATCTAAAACTAGTAAAAGTGCTAGCGCTGCGGTTCCAACATTTTAAATTTATAACTGATCGAAATATGTTAATGTTAAGGTACTGCGTGTCCTCAAAGCGGTCAACTAACGAGTTCCATAATAAGGATAATTTTCTGGACATGGTGCAAAAACGTTAGAAGCGCTTCCCATTAGTTTGCCTAAACGGTAATACAATTTGTCGTCATTGCTAAGCTAGTCGTTGTTATGCGTTAGACTTAAAACTTATATGGAATAAGGCCATTATCGTATGTCATCGTCAAACGATGCGATTTCAATTGCGGTAACAGAGATGGCGCGTGCGAAACTTGTTTATTTTGAAGCGGTTGTGATTCATTGCACAATGAAATAATGCGTAAAATACACGAACACATCTTTTCGAAATCGGAAAGAATACAGTAATCTATTTTAGATATTGAGGTCAACAGAGATTAATAAAGCGTTATAATTATCAAAATAGTACTAAATTGGTTTCTAATGTCTGCAAATGTTTGAACACAGCTGAGAATTATTTCTACACTTTCGTTATTTTAAAGCGCATTGTGCTTTATCATAAATATTCTTAATACTTGTATATAAGGCATCACGTTTAAATTAGTTAATTGATTAGCGTCAGTTATAGAAATAGGTGCGTCTTTTTTAGGTGGCATCTTGAATATATCCACGTACAAAGCGAAACGAGAATTAAATTATTAAGATTTAACACTACGAGCGGCGTTAGGCGTAAATGCGTTGGTATGCGTAAGCGTAAATGCGTGGCGATATTGAAGTAGATAAAACTACCTAAAAGCTGAATTCGTGATGACGCGAATGGCTAAATGAAGCAATTATATGCGTTAATATAAGGAGAGCGGTTAATATAAACAGCGATTTGATAAATAATGCGTTTAGTACATAAGCCTACCAAAGTATATGAATACGTACTGACAATAGATGAATGCGGTGGCCGATAAGCGTTAGGCGAAATAAATTATAAAATATTTATAAAATAAACCTCAACAATATTGAAATAATTTTGAAACAAGTATCTACATGTGCGTGTAATATATGACCACATGGTCAGATTATATGATATAACTATTGCGCGATTAAAAGTATTTGACAATTACAAATATTAGTGACGCAATCTTTGATATTTTAGAAGGGACTATACAGGATAGGTAACTGATCTGTCCGGCTCGTATGAACCAAACTTAATATATTCTAAAAGGTCTACGCTTCCGAATTGGATACAGCGGAAATTTATTTATTTCGCGCAATTCACAATCATAACTTTCAACATGAATCAAATATTAGAAGCCTCAAGACGAACTTAAATAGGGTCGTTGGTACTCAATTGTTAACATATGAAGAACTTCTAACCGTTTTAGCGCAAATGGAAACAATATTAAATTCTAGGCCGCTTTGTGCTTCCGAACCGCTAACTCCAGCGTATTTTATAATGGCATCTCCGCTTACATATTTGCCATCTTTTAATTTGTTTGTTGGATAATTTAAGTAATCTCTGTGTTCGGAAATTATTACTTGACCAAATGGTGCAATCCTTCTGGAAAAGGTGACATTTAGAAGACTTACGCAGTTCACAAGTGAGACATAAATGGTTTGATAAGAAATCTAATTCTATTCAAGTAGGAGCAGATGTTATTATACAACAGGACGCTATTCTATCATTGCGATGGCCAATGGGGATTATTGGAAGTTTACCGATGACGTTGTACGAGTAGCTTTGAAGTTAAAACGGCTACTGGTTTGTTAATTAACGCTTCGTGTAAGAATTCGTATAACGCATGTATTTTGAGATAATATCATTTCCTCAACGCGGTGCGGATGTTTGCGTGCATTCCTATGTCACGCCTAACACAGCCGCAAATTGATACGCAATAATCTTCCTTTCCTTTCTTACTATACCATTCCTTTCGCCTGCCCTCCTTTTTCTTTTATTTTTTCCTCATCTCGCAAAAAGGAGGGTAAAGGGAAAATACTTCGTGGCGACGGTGGCCAGCGCCGCCGCAGTCGGACAATTTCTTCGTGAGTTCCTACGCAGCACATCATATTTTGTAAAAGTCACTCGACGCGAATGGCCAACGCTCCGTTTTAATACTTTTAAGTTTACCGTGAACCCTAACCGCTTCCAACAAAACGCCTGCAGCTGTGCAGCCATCATACGAGGTATTTATTCTTCCTATTATCGCATTTCCGATCCGGCTTCATAACCACGTGTCCGAGCCGGATTACGCAAATGAGTCTTTCGAACCGCATCCTCGCTTCTGGTGCCTAAATAGGATTTACCATATCACCGTCACTCGAGCTAGTTGGTCCAATCAAAATTGGCTGACGAAACTTGAGTGACCACGCCTCGCCTTTTAATTTTTTTAATTAGGTCCTTCGACCCCTGATATATGTGCCCCTTAGGATTTGATATATGTGCCTATCATTAGACACAAAGTTTCATGGCTTTTGCTGCGACTACGACGAATTTTCATATTGAATTTCATCCCCATTTCAAGCTCTAGTTCATCCCTGTACAGTTTGGAAACTACAATAAACGTAAAAACACCGCTTATGACGTATTTCGTCGTATCGTTTCGAGTATTTAGACATAAAATTTCATCGTTTATGATCAACAGAGACGATTATATATAAAACTTTATCACTTACTTCAACCCTTTCAACCACTTTCGAATATTTAATAGCCTATGTCTTTCCTGGAATCCTCTAAGTAGATACCAAATTTAATTTAAATCGGTTTAATGATTTAGATAGAATGATGGACAGACAGACTGACAAAATTACTATATCATTAAAAATATTAGTATGTTCAATACAAAGGTGTTTTTATGGTAGTGCTTTTCATTAGGCACAAAGTTAAAAGGATTTAGCTTCGACGTAACTTAGTTACGTATTGATTTTTATCCCATTTCAAGTTTAGATCACAATTTAGATCACCCCTACAAGTAGAAACTACAAAATTCTTAAAAACACTACTTATAGCTCTTTCGAGCATCCAGACACCAATTTTTATGGTTTATATGTTCAACGAGAAGAATTCCATATATATTCTAATATGTTTATTTCACAGAGCAGCAGATTATGTCAAATATTATACCAATGCCTTGAATAATTAATGTTATTGTATTATGCAGTGTTATTACAATGCTTAAATCATAATAGCCACTGCAAAGAAAGTCACATCTCTGCACATTCTTTAATGGTAAATTTATAAGGATTGAAAAGAAGTGTGTAGCAAATAATAACTGATGTCTTGCATACAATTAATGCTAAATGCCTGACTTGAACATTGATTCTATCCCAAAAAAATATAACAACCATAGTATTTCTTTCATTGACTTTGGCGCGTCTATTATTTAAAAGTCTAAGTCAAATATCTTTATTAAATTTACATTACACTTTCTTATTGATGGTCAATAAACTACCACCGGTTCGGAAATGGAAATCTCTGACCTGAGAAGAACCGGCGTAAAAACTCGAATTTAAAAAAGCCTGGGAACAATTTATTACAGAGTCCAGGAGGTTACTATTAATCTAGTTTATAAAAGAAAAAGCAAATTATTGCTAATATTATTGGTTGATATTCTTTTCGCGGCACAAACGTTCTTTTTCCAACTTTCTTAAATTTATTAACAGACAAAACTGGGTTTTCCTGAGATTTTGTTTTAAAAGGATACAATTCCCCGGAAAAGATTAACACGATTTGTAATTTTATTCAACACTTTAATTAGAACAATAATTATTTGTGAAAATTATTAGAAAAGATATTTTACCTTTAGTTTGTTGAACACGGTTCGCCCGTTTTAATTACGGTCCGTTTACCCCTACGTTTATTTTAGACTGCTTCCATTTACATTTCCTTTTCCGCAGCTTAGTTAAAACCTCGATTCTTATAAAGGTGCCTATTTCGTGAATTATAACCGCAAAAAATACGTACCAGGGTCTTCTGCTTTGAAACGTTCTTGTGGACAGGTTATTTTACCAGGGTAAATAAGAGCAAGATTTTATGTCTCAGGAAATCAGGGATATGTGGTTTTTACGCTGTGATTTTAGGAGAGATGTTATTTCATTCGGGGAACGTTTTTTAACTAAAAAAAAATAAGATTCCTAAAATCATTAAATCTGTTTTAAAATGTAAATGATGATTCGTTTAGATGTAATTAATGACAAAGATGATTACTTAAGAATGATTATTAATATATATATTTTTGCTGGTAAATAAGTAAAAAAAACGTAAAAGCAATTGCTATCGTATTTATTTTATTGTTTCCAAGATATTTACAAATTTCTGCATAATTTAAAAAATGTTCTGTTTCTATTTATTATTAAGTTAATTGTATGTATTTATTTTATTAATAAAATTTTTTGTTTGAATTATAATAAAAAACCGATTTTGCTAGCAAATTAAGAAAAACAAAGAGAAACGTAGCTTATGTTAAAAAAAGGAAACAATTATTTTGCATTAAATAATCCGTTTCGTTTATCAAAGGTAAAATTAATGTACAATGAACGAATTCAACTTGATTTGACATGTTATTTTTTCTCCCGTTTCTGTTAAAATTTAAAGTGCTCTTCTGTCAGTACTTTGGTCAGATATTTGCATATAGATAAAATAGGCATTGCAAACATAACCAGTAAAATCGACGATGTCATCGGCGGAAAGTGCCAGACAGTAATAAAGTAAAATGGTGCTCAACCATTTCCATCCCAGTGGACAGGAAGGCCAAAATACCCAGGCGTGTCTTTCATGTCTACCTATTATCTAAAGAAAATAATATTTTTGATCCCCAGAAATTAGGCTGCATTATTATCCAATTCTTTCATCTAACGAACACTTCAACCATTAAAATGTCGCATATATTAAAACTTTTGCTGTACAAAGTACAACCAATCATAGCATACCATATCCAAAATTTGCTTATTCATCCTCCGCACTACATATCAAAGCACTGGTTGAGCGAAATAAATTTATTTAAACACATTAAAAGCGATGAAATCTGAAAAACTATTATTTATGAAATAAACGCATTAAAAAAAGTATTTACGTCTTTAAAACATGTGTTAGAAGTGATTTCAATTAAAGAAATCTCTTAAAAGAATAATAAATCGTGTAAAAAGTAAATTTAACCTAATTGATTATCTTGTAAATTTTTAATAAGCTGATTAAAATAACACTTCATGATAATACGTAATTTTGTTTGCGCTCATTGTTTGCCATAACAATCATAGGTAATGAGCGAAATAAAATTTATGTAAAATAAGCTGCAGGATTTCAGAAAACATATTAGTGAGTATCACTTATACACGTTGAAAACATAAGTTTGTATTTTGAGTACCGCTCTCGATAAATATGATATTGCAATATCATATTTTTCGGAACAATGTTATATTAATCAGGAGTGCAAACAACTTGTACCGATTATGAAGGTAATCGATCTTTCCCCTGAAGCTACAAGGGCTCTTAAACTCTTCTCCTCTTTACTCCGTCTTATGAATTTCCTTTCTTCCAGTTAAAACACTGGTATAATTAGATATAATAAATTTGAAATTCAATAATTTAAATATTTGCAGTTGAGAATTATTTATTGGTTTTGAAGGCAACTATATAAATTTCACGTATTTAAAAAACCTTGTCATTAACGTATAGACAATCACCAATAAGGATCATACTTTAAAAATTTAGTTTACCGAAACGATCCTTCTCATAGCATAAATAAATAATATAAGAGTTAGCATTCAATTATTAGAGAAATTGTTAGACTATTTAGGTAGAGAAATAAAAAAATATTTCTTGATGCAACCTTTATTAAAATAGCGTTTCTCGTTATTCCCTTCTGAATTGTGAAATGAAAAATGGTTAAGATATTACTAATGGACGATAAAAAACTTGAAGATTCTATTAAAATTGAGACTTAGCGTATAAAATAAAAGAATAATTTGATAGGCTTCTGTTAGTTTAATAAAATATATTTAAAATTCTTGCAATTATTTATTCTTAAGAATTTTATGTTTGAAAAAACTTACGACCGTTACTAAGTAAAATACTTTGCACAAATAACTTATCTTTTTTTAAGATATTTATAATCCTTACCTTATTTCATAAAGGAGGTATTATACAAATTCTTTTTTGACAAAGGTTAACTATCAACCTTAAAAATTCCTTTATATTTTGCTTGCTGCCTTGTTACAATGTTATTAATCTTAAGTGCAAACAAATAATACAAATTGTTAGGTAAACGATCGTTCGCCTGAAGCCAATAAGGGATTCTCAAACTTCCTCTCGCTCTTCATACTTCGTGTTATAAATTTATTTCCTTTAAGGGAAAACGCTGCCGTAACTTTGGCTTCATAAATTTGAAATTAATTAAGTTAAATATATACATTAAAGTACATCGAGTTGGTTTTAGAATTAGTTTCGATTTGATCAAAACTATTATACGATAACATTTTTGGTATTATTATTTCGGCAGTGAACAATATTATAATTAATTATTTTTTATTTAGGATTATACATGACAAATCCACTTATGTACGGGATTTTCGGGTTACTTAAAATATTTATTCCGAGTTTCCGGATTCTTTTTCACCCGTGAATAAGATGCTGGAAAAGAATCCGAACCGGATTTGATATAATATTAAATTATTATGGGACCTTATTTAAATTGAATAAAACCACCAATTGTGGTTCTTCTCGATTTGACTAACGTTGTTCATAAGGATTTTTTGGGAGAGGTAAACCAATTGGATATTTTAATATTTTCCAGGGTTTTAGGAAATGGGCAAAGGCCATGGAGAATATTTTAAGAGCCATTGTGGGAAGGAAATGGCATAAAGGTGAACGGCGAGTACATCTCAAATCTGTGATTAGCCGACTATATCTTAATCATGACAGAAATCGCAAAGGACCTGCTAAAAATGGTGCAAAGCCTAGCTGAGTCTACTGCACGTAGCGCTCTCCGGATGAACTTTGGTAAAACCAAGGTCATATTCAACGAGCACGTTTATACAAAAATGGCAGCCGTAAGCTTCATCGAGTTTACTTGTTACCCATCCCACAGTGCCTCAATGATATGTTTTTATTACACTTAGTAGGGCTGGGTTACAGAGACATGTTTGCACTTTTCCTCAAATCCACCAGCACTGCTCAGTGGAAATTTAATTATAAAATAAGTAATTAACATAAAGTACGTCCACAGGAAAATATTCCGCAGGGAAAAATTAGGGTATTATAATTTACTTACTTATTACATAAACGTCTTGAAGGTAATTTAGTTAATAGTTTAAGTTTTTGGTCAATTAAATTTCATTATATGCATTCTTATATCGAAAACCAACAACCGTATTTAAATGCATAATATAAGGAACGTTTAGGATTGTTCCCCGGCATTTTGGTAATATATAACAACCCCTTTAATAAAATCTTCCTTCCCTTTATTACTTTCCTAGCCTTCTTTTTCTTTCGTTTCTTTTCCATACCTCGAAAATAAGTAGAAGTTTCATATCTAACCTAGATGTCAAAACTTCGCCATGCTGTAGGCGGCCAGCGATGCCACAGTTACTACCAAATGCTTTTCATTATTATTACTCAGTGCATCATATTTTGTAAAGTCACGTGACGCGAATGGCCAACGCTTCCCTCTAAAGTAATTAATTACCGCGAATTCAACCGTATCAATTCCATATATTTATCTTTTCTTTTCTGGTATTTCCAATCCGGCTTCATACTCACGTTGTCTGAGCCATATTGCGCACATGGTCCATTTGAATTACATTCATGCTGCTGGTCCTTAATATGATTAACCACGTCTCAGTCACTTGAGCTAGTTAGTCCAATTTGGCTGACAAAACTTGAGTGACCACGCGCCCAACCATCCAAATTTTCCCAACGATTAGGATTAATGAAATAAAATTTTGGGACGGAATTTTAACTTAATTAAGTTTAAAATAAAAATTTAAAAAATTTATTTAAAATTTCAACAAAATGCCCGAAAAAATTTCCTTAAATTGTTTAAAATTTAATTAACAGGAAGCCCATTTTAAAATTATGGAGCCTTTAAATTGGGGGTTTTTGTGGTGGGTAGATCAAACCCATTATTAAGGTGTGCCCATTTAATATAAATTAATATGGCTCTAAATAGCATGTAATTTATATGTGTATTTCCGAAGACCGTACATAAGTCAGCATTGCACCATTGCAAAACCAAGCCAGTTAAAAAAACCTAATTGTTGACGCTAAAGAAATTTATCTACATTTTTAGGAAAAATAACATGACTGGTTAGAGGTAAAGCGAAAAACCGGTGTTTTATATGCCTATTCAACGCATAGATTACCTTTCTTTACAGGTAATAAAGTGAAACCTACCTTGCTCTAACCAACCACGAAAACGGCAAATTAAAGTTTCAAGTCGTCGAGGATTCGGAACAGATAACCCATGGCATCTTAAACCCACGGTAATGAATATATAAAACATATTTAATCTATAAGGGATTAAAAGATTTTGGATACATAAATCAAAACTAGGGGGTATTAAAATTAAAAAAAATTATTAACCTGCAAACACATTTTGCTAAGGGCAAAGAAAATAATTTAATTATTATAAGTAATCCATGACGAGCCAAGGGTTGGTTGATTTCGTATAGATATTATAGTTTAAAGAGGATCAATAGGAGTAATATCGAAATTTGTAAAATATCTAAATATATGAAGGTTTTGGTTAATTAGACACATAAGATAAAATAATTTTTATATTTTATAGTAGAATTTATCGACAGGATTAGGTTGCCTTGTTAAATTTTTACTTTTATATGTTTAATATTTAACATGCAGCATTTAGTATAAATATTAGAATGGATCCAATTTATTTTACTCCTAAACTTTGCGATATAATATGTGGGCCAAACAATCGACTTCAATTAAACGATTCGATCCCTACCCGCTTGGAAACAAGGCCCCAAACCTTTAATTACTATTTACACTTTGAAAGGTTTTTTGGCCACGCTCCAGTAAATTTCAAAAAATTTATTAAATTAATTTAAAAATTATCTATAATTAATTAAGGGATTAAGGTATTTAGTATAAAAATATCATCACCATCATCAGGTGTGTTAGTCCACTGGTTGGACATAGAGGCACTGCACGCCCTCCATTAGGGGATTGGTAAGTTCATTTTATTCAAGATTAGGTAAAGTTTCAGACTGAACCCAACCACGCTGGTCCAACGGGTTTGGTGGGTGTTTTTTGGCATCCGAGCATGGGACATCTTTTACCAAAAAAGGTGATTGGCCCAAATTGCCCTATAAACTGGGAAACAATTTTAGAATAAATTGTTGAGTCCCCGCAGGTTCGAACTCAGGACCTCCGGTTTAAACATGCCCAACAAATTAGGGCTACAGAGACAGGAGACACTAATAATAAAAAATAAACTATAATATAAAGTATGTAATAAGTTTCAATAATCGAAATTGAAATGAAATATATTAGAACTGATATGTTTTCCACAATGTTATGAAAATGCTTGTCTTTTTTTCTCTTTTTACTTAGTGGGTATGTTAATAGTTGATTCATTTGCATTGTACGTTTTACTTATCACTAAAAGCATTTTTGAATGGTCACGTATAATTCATGGCATATATGTTACGGCATAAGCATATGTAAATTTTACTGCGCTATACGTCGTTTTTTTTTTCACCAATTACAAATTATGCTCTTTTCCGTAACTAAACCGAAATAAATTTCCGAAAAAATATTGCAGGATATAAGAGCGCTAACTGATTAAATTTTATAGCTTAATTCCATTGCTGGCGAACTATAAATTGTCTACATTAACATATTGTCTATTTGTTACGCTCAGCTACAACATTATGTTACACTTAAGGGTTTATTTATTACGGTGCAAAGATTTATAGCGAGTTCACTTATTCAAAGTGAATGTAAGAGTAGGGAAATTGTTGTAATATTTTATGTAAACCGAAAAATATAAAGATTTTGTTATTGATAACGGAATGGATTCGAGAAACATGAGAATGTTTTTGTGTCCCTAAAAAAGACATTTAGTCTATTCACATTTTTATCTTTATTCAATTTTGAAGATTTATTCATGCTCATTGATTGTCAAACACACTTCCACGAGTTCGGAATAGGACGCCTCTGACTTGAAAAGAAACAACAAAAGAAACTTACTAGCCTTTGTCAAAAAATCTAATTAAAAAAAAATAGTTAATTTGATTTTACCATTTAAAATAAAATTTAGAAAAATGGCCATTAATGATTATTTTATATCTTATGCTCGTGTTCAGTTACTGAATTGATGATAGCTTATTTTATAGGAATTTCATAAAACCACACGTACAACTTCACAAATATAGATATTTTAATATAGACGTATTACAAAGACATTTAAATAAATAAAATGTATTCAATTTCGTCTGTAAGATGACATAAACATAATCTAAGTAGGTAATCTCTGCGAATATAATTTACATTTTAAAAACAAATAATTTCCATTGGCCGGAGATCGAGAGAACCACAAGTGAGGCAAATTTCTTGGGAATAAGCAAATTCGCAATGTTTTTATCGAAATTTGAAGTCCGAGTAGTCGCTTAGAAAATTAGTATGCAGTTACAATAAAATGTGTTATGCGTTTTATCGCGTTTATAACCTAATTTTTGGGAATTCAATTTAAGTTTTAATTTTCTCGAACATTTGTTTTTCATTTGTTTTAAAAGCTTTTGAGATTTAGAAAATAGAATCAGGTCACAAAATGAAATGATCTAAAACTTTTTTTTATTTTCGAATTAGTTTGCCCTTCTAGTCCAAAAAATCGTCTCGGACACGAGAGTTGATCCACCAAAATTTATATACCCAATGCCCCGCCCCATGATAAGAGAAACTGGGAAATATAGATCTTCACTTCGTTAGATATTTAATTAAATATGTCTATTAAAATTATTTTGTTATGACAACTTTCAAGTGTAAGTAGAAATCCAGGAAACCGTTTATTCAATATTATCTGTTGAGGTTTATATATTATTTTTTAAACATTTATAATTATTTAGAAGAAACTAAAATCAATTTTGCTTTTTTTAAAAAGTTTTAGTTTTTGTTTAATATACTCGCAACACCTTTAAAAACCGCAAAGTTGTAAGGAGAAAAATCACGAATTTAAAGTTTCGCAGAACCAAGTCCGTAATTTGAAAAGTTTAAGCTTTTATCGAGGATTAACCTTTTCAACAGCCAACGGAAATTAAAAAAAAAAGAAATTTAATGTAAATTTAATAACTTTTTTTAACTTTTATATAATATATTAAAATACATTCTTAAATGTATTATAGATATTTAAAAAGGAGGTAGGTATAGGTATAAGATGGCCCTTGTAAAAATTTACGATGGGCCATCTGATGTAGTATCTCCGCACTCTATTTATATCGCAAGTCAGTCGTGTGTGAACGGAACCGTCTTCCAGTTTGAATGGTATCATTGCCAATGTAATTATTGGGTAAACGGGACAAGTCATCTCGCGTCTCCGGGCGGCTTTTGACTTTTTTTGATTTTCCTGCTCGTCTCATCGTTTTAAACAATTTAAAAAGGTATACAAAAGGCATTAAAATTAATTAGCCTTTTTTATATTTAAATAACGTAATCGATTCAGTTTTTAACTTGCCCCGCACTGCCACGCTTGTTGTTTTTTTAAAAAAAACAACTTTTCAACAATTTTTAATTAAAGCCCCGGAAATTAAACGAATCAAGAGTTTAAAGAGAATTACCGGAATTTAAAGCGTAATTAAACGGAAACCGTAACTAGAGTGAGACCCACCGCCCACTTGACTGCGAAGCCTTTTACTTTGGGGGAAGGATCCGCAGAAGATGCAACAATCATTGCCAACCCCTGCCAGCGGGCAAATTTGGATTTCAAGGAGTCAACGTTGGCAACGGCCCGACCTGGTAGTCCCATTTGCCCAGCGGGCCAAGGGAGGTGGAAAGGGGCCAGACCCGGCCACAGATCGCCATCAAAACTAGACCGGCCGATAAAAACCTGAGTAACAACACCCTACGCGGTGGAACTGGGTGAAGGCACGCAGGATTTAAAGGGAAACAGGGAGAAACGAAGCTATCGGGCATTTTTTACCAAGAGGGGACCACCACCCGGCGGCGGGATTACCAACAACCCTTGTAACAACATAACCAATCCGAGTGTTCGATAGGGCACCGCTTAGGCTCAAAGGATACCTCAAAAACACAAAGGCGCCAACCTCACACCTTGGACGAAGGGGGCTCTCGAGGATGTTTCCGGCCTTGATACCGCCAAAGGTTACTATAATTTTTAGGGTGATTTTGCCAAAGGGGAGAACTGGCACCGAACGGTTTAAGCCCCCGGTTTGGGTCGAAATCAAGGGGCAAAAGCCCGCGGGTTTCCTGGAAAAGGAGGGCCTTCTTAAGAAGACTTTAAGAAAATTTAAAACCGGAGAGGGTTTTAAAAACCGGTAGGGATCACCGATTGTTTGAACCGTGAATATGGGTATCCAGCGAGGGGCGGCCTAAAGTCACCACCGACCCAATTCCGACAAACGTGAGGGCTCTGAAAATTCCAACGAAAAACGATTCGAGCCCTTAAAATTGGAAACCAAGGCGGACGGGGACCTGATGCCAAGGGATCAAACGTGGTGGGTTTTGCAGGAAAGGTAGGAAAACCAAACTTCCGATGAGATTTCAAGAAGAAGTCGAAACAGACACCACTGAAGATGTGAAACTTTGGCGGAGGGAAATCGCGCTCAAATACGCAAGGAATAAGGATTAGGGAATAGAGGGAAGGTTTTTTTGGAGAAACCCGGGGGGCCATCGTCGAAGCAGGAACCTGTCGTTGATTGTTGTTCCAAGTCCGGGATCTTATCGAGATGAATTTCCGGGAAATTGTAACGTTTTTCTTTAGGTGAGCTCCCAAGTCAGGGTTTTGATGAGGTTAGTCTGGCCCAACAGCCCAGGGGAAGGCCCGGGACGGTTCACCGAGCCCAAAGCGGAGGGTAAACCGTTTTAGGGAGGGAAGTTTTCGACCGTCCTTAACGGTAATTTCCAAGGCGTGGTTTTGGAGGCTTTCGTTTTTTGGGGCAATCCCGCTTAAAACCGACCGATCTCACTTTTGAGCCAATAAAGTGTTTTCTAGGCTGATGAATCGCCCTCACCAACAAGCCTTGTTTGTGGACTATCAGAAAGTTTTAATCGTTGAAACCGGGCTGTCCTGGGAATCTTTTCAACGATCCGGGTTTAATCGATACGTGGTAAAAGATCTGTATAACGCCACAGGGTCCTTGTTAGGGGGCCCAAGACCAACCATTGCATCGAGGAGAGAAGGGATTTATTTCCCTGAAACCGTTTAAAACCATTGGAAGACGCCCTTTGCCAAACGAATGGACGGGATAAAATTTACCGGCAGACCTTCCCACCTCCGTTTCGCTGACGTTCGTCAAATTTGAGAGTCGTTTGAGTGCTTGGAAAATTTGCCCAAGCTTAAAAAATTCCGACGTTTTGACAAGACGGCAGTTAAACGAACAAGCCCTTTAACCGGGCAATTTTAATGGTGATGGTTGTCGGGATGAATATGTTCACCTCGATCAAAAGGTTAGGCACAGCTTGAGAGGGAAGCCAATAGGAGGGATTTAAGGCTTGGGACTTTTACCCAAACATTCCCGGGTCGCCGATACCGCAGATTTTGAAGACCAAATTTTAACCAATAGACCCCGTGATGACCTAGGCAGAAACGTGGCCCTGACACGGACTGGTTCACAAGTTTGGAGTTCAACCCAAGGAACGACAGTTGGTCCTGAGAAAATTTGTAATGAATTACCGCCAGAGAACGAAATACCGGCAAGGGCAAAGGATTAGCGTTGAAGGGCAGTGGGGCCGGCCGAAATTGGAGAACGGATGGCCGATGGGCCCAAAGGTTCGGGAGGGGCCCGTTTAGGAAAGGGTTTTGGCACCCCGAAGGGGGAAGGCGATTCCCAGCAAGCCGGTTGGGAGCGAGTAGGGATCCCGTCTTTGGGTTCATTTGGCGTCCAGAGGAAATGATAGAGGGGCTTTATGTGATGATGATGAAATGCAAGGAAACGCCGACTTTACTGATTAGAGGCGTTTTCCATTTGTTATTCTTGTATCATTTAATCGTTCGTCGTCGTCGTTTCAGCCTGTCAAGCCCACTGTTGAGCATAGGCCTCCCCAAGTCCACAATCCCTGGCAATCCCAAGTCCTGTGCCACCTGCATCCACCGACCTCCCGACTTGCACAGGTCGTCACTCCATCTGTGGGGTCGTCCGACACTACGGATGGCGTAGCAGAGGCTGCCACCTGAGAACCTTCTTCCCCAACAGTTATCGGTTCTCCGAGCTAGTGGCGGGCCCATTGCCACTCAGCTAACTTTGCGGCTATGTCGGTTACTCATGGTTCTTCTGCGGATGGCTGCGTTACGCACTTAATCACGCAGAGAAATACGGCATAGCCGCCCAAGCTCGCTGAGTGACTTGGAGCTTCCTCATGGCCGGCAGTGAAAGACCATGTCCAGTGCCATAGGTCATCACTGGCAACACAATTGGTCAAAGACCTTAGTCTTTAGGCATTGAGGAATATTGGACGAGAGGATATGTCAGCCACCTGAACGCCGCCCATCCGAGCTGGATTCGTCGATGGACCTCGGCATCGGTTGACTTACCTTATCGGACACTTGTCCCAGGTAAATATATTCGTCAACAACTTCGAGACAAATCCTAACAACCACCGGCATAGGCATGACATGACCGTTAGACATAACTTCGTCTTGTCCATGTTCATCCTAAGGCCCACGTGTTGAGAGACCCAGTTGAGGTCATTGAGCATAGCATTTAAGTCCTCCAAGACTCCGCCATGATGACTATATCGTCGGCAAATCAAGGTGGGTAATACACTCGCCGTTGATGCTTATACCTCGTCCTTTCCAATTCATAAGTTTGAAGGCGTCTCCAATGCAGCGGTGAAGAGTTTCGGGATATAACATCCCCGTCTTACATCTCTGCAATTGGATAGGCTTGTGCTACTGGATTGTACTGAAGGACACGGGCTTTGGTATAAACACCTCGAACTCGAATACCGACGTCAATTTGGCAACGCTGAAGGGCCTGCAGCACAGCCCCACTTTGAAGAGTCAAAGGCTTTCTAACCACAAACGCCATAAAAAGGCAGATTATACCCCCGGTCTTCTGTAAACGCCGAGCAAATATGGGTCTATGGTACAAAGCCTTTCAAACCAGCTTGTTCGTGGCTGGGTCGTCTAGTCTGGGGAGACTTTGATGACTCGAGAACAGAACAAACGCGGCTCAGGGAAATTTTGTTCTTCAAGAGGTTATTATCACCTTTTTTGAAGAACAGCACCACCAAACTTCTGCCCACGCTTCTGGGTAATACCATCCTGTAGGACGAAATTAAAAGAGCCCTGAAGGACTGATCGGTTCACCACCCGCTTTCGAAGCTCGCTGTAATTCCGTCCCCCAGGTGCTTTGCGTTCTTAAGTTTTGCGAGAGCCATTCGTATCTCGCCAGACGACTCGGGATATTTCGAGATTGCGGGAGTTTGCCCTTGGACGACGATTGCGCGTCCATAGAATCTTCGATCCTCACCAAACTTTGGTTACCGGGAGATGACGGCCCCAGATCGGTCTTCAACTTAGTTATGGTTTGCCTAACAGACAGATCCGGAAGACTTTAGAACCTTTGGTTCTTCAATCGCCACTTTTAATACGAGTAAAAGATGGTCATGGCATAATTGGAGATCTGCTTTAGCTGCCAGCCTAAATGCAAGAAGACTGTAGCCGCATCTTGTCTTGTTTCCATAAGGTTCAGAGGGATCAGAGAGTTTTGTTCAGGGTGCGCCTTTGTAGAACCTAGTACCCGCAGAGGACAGTTTCCAGCTTAGGATTTCGTCCACAGGCAAGTGCTAGGCATTGGCGATTATTGGAGCTGAAAGCTTTTGGATTTAGGATAAGGGGGGAGAACGGAAGGGATTTATAAAATTCAGCCTAATGTTGATTTAATGTGCCTTTAAGTCGGGATCACTGCAGGTTTTAACCCTTGTGATCACAGAAAATCATTAAATATTTGGCGTTTGTCATAATAAAGTAACTGTTTTTTGACGGAGCATCGGGGCTGATCCAGGCCACTTCCTGTGGGGCTGTTTTTAAAGAAATAATTTCATAAAGAGTCCTTTTTTTCCATGAAGTTAGTTGCCCCTTTGGGTTCCGTTCCCTACCCAAAATTGCCCACTGCAGCTCATCGTCTTGTCTTTTGCCTAGTTTTGCGTTAAAGTCCCCATCAGCACCATATATTGAGTTTAGAGGAATGTATGGCTCGTGAGATGTCCTCACATTGCCTCCACCTCATCATAGAGTGTGTCGATGTTGGTGCATATACCTGTATGACCTTCAGCGAATACGTTTCGATATTCTGAGAATAAGGTAAGCAACCCTTGACGACACATTTTCGATTTTAACAATGTTGCTAATGAGAGACTTGCGGACGATAAATCCGACACCTCCTTGGGACAGTTGAGTCGCCCTCGCGGTGATAAAACAAGTTGCCGGATTCAAGGATTATTGTGTCCTCCCTGTCTTCGGACCGGATAATCCTATTATATCCCATCGCAACTTGTTTACCTCCTCTCCAGCTCCGTTATTCTCTCGTCGGTTCTCAATGTCCGTGTGTTGTATGTTGCCAGGTCCAGTCGTCGTTGTTGGTAGCCGAATCCACCGGGATTCTTAGCACCCCTGCCCTGCCGTTACCATGACCGCTACGTAGCCAGGAATAGCAGAGCTGCCGGGGACTGGGGGCCGTACATCACTGACACACTTCATTGGGGGTTTTGCCATAGTTGCCACGCCTGGCAAGCGGGTTGAACCGCAGTCATTCAGATCCTTTGCACCTTCAACGCTGCTGCCCATTGATGGTCTCTGGATTTTAGGATCTGAAAGCGGAGATGGTTATCCGCTATCTGTCGACGCCACTGAATAGATGTGCAGTAGCAGCTTTATCCCGTAGTCGCCTCTTACGACACCCAAGGGAAGAGATGGGGAGGCTGAATTCTTATGCCGCAGCCCCACAGCGTCATTTTAATATGAGACATTAAATCCTTTGTGTGTTGTTTACTTGGAATAAAAAAAAATTTAACAACGTCTTAATAGAATTTATCAGTTTCTGTTCCAAAATAATGTTGTTATTATGGTATGTTTAATTACGGCTATCGTGCATAAATTATTTATAAGATATTCTTATTTTTCGATTGGCTATATTAGTTGCGTAAACTTTACATAAGTGCATAGCAAAGTTATTTTCGAACATATCGTATGTTGCTTTATGCAGTTCGTTTGAAGCCAAACAAACTTTGAAGTGCAGTAAATAGTTTCACTGCAAGCCTGTTATGAAGTGGTTTACTATGAATCACTGCTAGCTACTATTCACAGTGAACTTAATTATTAATTTCGTATAATCTAAATCTAACCTTTATGCGCATTACGATACTACTTTCAAAGGAAGTCGTGGCTATTGGAGTAGAGGTTAATCGTTCGTTGTGTAGCAAATAAATCGCAATCATTATATGTGTGTGTGTTATATGTGAAATGTATTACAATTTAATATGTGAAATGTATTTCACCTTGGTAACTATACAAAAAAGTAAATATAAATAGAAGAAAACACAGTGAAACAATTTTATATGAAACAATTTTATAAGTCAGATATTTAAAACGGTTACCATGGTAAATATAAACGGTAACTAAAAATAACAACTAAACGTACTTACCTTTAGAGGCAGCAACAGATTTTAACAGTTCATTTTTAAAAAATGCGAGAAATTTATATACATTAATAAAAAAAAATCGTTTATAGTCACAATCTTGAGCTTCAAAGCGCTGGCAAGCAGCGTTTAGAAACGAATCGCTAAAGACTGTGGCACAAGAATGCATCGCCGCAAAGAAATAGTGTGAAAACATTATCGTGTTACAGTTGCTATTGCATTTACTGGGTAAAGATACGTAACATTCAATATCTTACGGTAGAAAGCGGGTTGGTGATACTCCTGGTATTGATAGCCTGGCTTGCTAGTATGCCCATGTTTGCAACAAACAAAGAAACAACATTTGTTAGCAGCCAGCTAACAGTAAAAGGTACTCATCATAGACAGAATGCAGAATATTTTTTACAATGAACCATTATCATGATTCACATAATCTTGTGAATGTGTTTTCTTGTTCATGCGTCCTTTTATTCAAGTAGCAGTGTGTGAGTTACGAACGTAATAGTGTAATACTAACAAGGGCCCAGAAACAGTTTTTTCCTATTTAAAAATAAATTGTCGAAATCATTTCATATAGAGTAGACCAACGATTATTTATTTGGTATTACATCAGTTAGAAGTAATTTATTATATTATATTTAACCAACAGCTTAAAGGCAATCTTTCGTATTCAAAATAGAATTACAAATTGTTCTTTTATATTTCAATTACTTTAACAATCAATTATCCACTTGGCACAAGCAGTAGTACAATTTAGCTCTTTCTGCTTTTGGTGCACTTATTTTAAACGAGGCTTTTACGTTCACTATGGAAAAGCAAAATTATAGGAATTGCAAAATACGCCCTTTAAAATGTTTTATTGCGAGTGGTAAACTTATCATGCGTAAAGTAGGGATCGTTCAAATGACATTAATTTAGAAGATTTAAGCCCGGTTTATGAAAAGCTGATCAACGTAAAAATTAACTAATCAGCTGTCAAATGGCATGTCTATTTGAGTTGCCGAAAGAATGGTTAAATTGTTTGAATTGATTATCCGGTCCGTTCAAAATCGAGCGATCTTTCGGGTTTCTGAAACGTGGTTAAGGCTTGATCATTGATTACTAACCTGAAAAGCACTGTTAACAATTTGGTGCTGCTCTGCGATGATGAATATCAATTACGGTCGTCTATTTAAAACCAATTTCATCGTCGTTTATTTTTAAAGGAGTCTGAAGTAAACAGTAACCATTATTTGAGTTGTTGAATTTTATCCATTCTTTAATTTTGCAACAAATAAACACATAGTTTCATGATATAGAATTAAATGATAATATATATCATTTCTATATTATCAATACATTTGAAAATATGTATGATATGGCAATATTATAAGATGTTGTTAGTTTTGTGTTTTATTTCTCCTAGAAGGCAATATTTTCAAACATAATGAAACAGGTGTATAATAACAAATTTATGCCTTAACAAACAAATTGCAAGTGATTATTTCACTCGTTGTCACAAAATATATATTTTAATATTTTCCTGCATCATACATGTTTTTATGAATTTTAAATTACATATTTTTCATTTTACCAGTTGCTCCGAGCCCTCTGTTACATAAAAATAAGTCATCATCATCATCATCAGCCTGCGCCTAGTCCACTGCTGGACATAGGCCTCCCTAATGCACGCCACCGCTTCCTATCTTCAGCTATTCTCATCCAGCCCAGACCGGCCACTTTGCGAATGTCGTCACTCCATCTTGCCGCAGGGCGTCCCTACCTACGTTTGCCGAGCCTCGGTCTCCACTCCAGAACTTTTCGACTCCAGCGGTCGTCGTTCTGCGGCTTATATGACCGGCCACTGCCACTCCAGCTTACTAATCCGGTGGGCTATGTCAGTGATTTTGGTTCTCTGACGGATCACGTCATTTCTGATGCGGTCCTTCAGAGATACTCCAAGATAGCCTCTCCATAGCTCAGTGAGCGACTTTAAATTTGTGGACCAGTCGAACCGTAAGTATCCAAGTCTCGGCACCAGGTCAAAACGGGTAAGACGCACTGATCGAAGACTTTCGATTTGAGGCACTGTGGGATGGTGACGAGAAACTCGATGAAGCTATGGAAAGCGCCCAGCCCAGTCGGATTCTTCTGTTGGCCTCCCCTCAAAGTTGTTTCTACCTAGTTGAAGCGTTTGCCCTAGGTAAACGTACTCTGAAACCACTTCGAGGAGGTGTTATCAATTTGATCGGTCCCGGATCACGTGCTCGTTAAACATGACCTTGGTTTTACCCAAGTTCATCCGGAGACCGATGCGTGCAGAAGACAGCCAGGCTTTGCACCATTTTTGCAGGTCCTTAGCGTCCAGCCATGATGACGATATCGTCCGCAAACATGTCCTCAAGCGCGGCGGAGAACAATTCGGACATGACGTCTCCTTGTCTCACACCGCGGTGCAGGGGATAGGCTCAGTCTGCCCACTTTGGACTACGACAGACATAGTGGCGGCGTTGTACAGACATCTCAGCATCTCGATATATCGCCAATCAATTTGGCACCGCTGTAAGGACTCGAGGAAGACCAGGTCTCGATGAGTCAAAAGCCTTCTTATAGTCCAAAACGATGCACAGGGCTGGTTATACCATGTCTTCTGTATAACCTGCGTCACTGTGTGGATGTGGTCTATGGTGCTGTAACCCCTCCGAAACCCGGCCTGTTCTCGAGGCTGCGCTTCGTCGAGTTTTCGTGAAAAACGATTCGAGATGCCCATCGAAAACGACTAATAGACATGACTCAGTAGCGATATTGGCGATGGTTCTTCAATAGGGTTTATCACCTTTTTTGAATAACAATACGACCAACCCCCCGTGCCTTGCCTTAGGAGTTCTCCCAGAGAAAGGCAGAGTTAAATAGACGGCGGGCCTTTCAGCACCGGTTTACCGGCGGCGTTCAGAAGCTCCGTCGTGACTCCGTCCTCTCCGGGGGCTTTTCCATTTTGAAGTTGCTCAAGAGCCCCTCGATTTCGTCTGGGCGGATTTCTGGAAGATCCTCCGACACATGGCGGTAAGAGTGGCTCGAGAATCCTTCTCATCCGGCTCCGGTGTGCTGAATGCGACGCGTATAACTGGCTGTAAAGCTTTCAGCCTCCGAGAGAACCTCTGGTCTCGAAGCGACGACTCTCCGTTCTCTTTGGTCAACTTCGTTAGATGGCTTCTTCCAAGCTGTTGTACGAAGACTTTGGACCCCGGTTTTGCTCAATAGCTCTAAAAATAAGTGTGTAACTTGAATTATAATTATCCTAATAACTACTATGGCATGCTTAGGGCACAAATATATTTGATACCATGAAATTAATGTTTATGGCATTAGTGTACGAATTATCTTTATAAAATATTTATAGAACTATTAATTTTAGAGCCACCACTTATTTTTTATCACTTCGATGGATTGCACATCTTGTCTGGCTAGATTTCATAAATCACATCAAATTTTTTCATAGTTTTACTTGTTTTGGATGTTATTGACCTTATACGTAATAATCTGAAAAAATATAAACAGTTATTAGTAAAAGTAAGTTTAAATTTTATCATATAAGTATTATCATATCTCTAAGTAATCATAAATAAAAATACTGTCTTTTCCCAATGTCAAAAGATTATCCGTGTTCAAGACTGCTTTTTACATTTAATTTATATTATTACTGAAACTGAACCTATGTCTTTATGTCTTTTAGAGTTCATTACAAGAGTAGATGTGAATTCATAACCTATAATTTCAAGACTTTTTTTATTACTTACTGCTCATTGAACATTTCTATTTTAAACTCGTTATTTAGTTGTGTTTGTGATAGCTCCGTTAAAATCTATTAAAGATATTATAATTTAATTTGTTCTCCGACAGTATTTTTATTACCATATAACAATGTCCGCGCCTTTTTTGACATTAAGTAATAAGTTTTCAGAATAAAAACAATCTTGATGTAGAACGAATATAATCATTGATTAGCAAATTTTACGATGAATGACGTTTTAGAAACCAAAATTGATTTGACCGCTCTGTTAATTTGACACGTATGTTAGTCGATTTAACTTTGACCGTCTTTTTGGAAACCGGGCAATAAACTCGTTAAAAGTATAATAAGGCATTCTAAAAGCACTACAGTATTAGGTCCATCGTATGCAAACAAATACAAACCTATTAGAATTTTTGCAATTTACTAGAACGAATAATGATGAAGAATCTGAAATATATTAAAATATATAATAAATATAAACGTTTAAAAAGAACTATAATAAGGCATATTCAAAGCTCATTTAAGGCAATTCATTATAGGTTTACATAAAAGTAAACATTTATAAAATCTTCTCAATACGCACATATTGAGAAGGTTTTATTTACAATTTTAAAACATTTCGTTTAACACGACATTCTGATTAATAATCATATTAAAATATGTTTTTGATATAAAAACGCGTCGGCAGCAATCTCGGGGCAGTTTCAAGAAGAGGGCATGGTTTTATCCACTAATATTGCGCTAAATGGTTATATACTGATTGAAGTCGGTCATGTTTTTTTCCTAAAATTTAATTTGGAATTTACAATTTATATTGTAAAGTTTACACAAAAATATTGTGAATTTCTATTTTACAATGTACAGCAAAATGATGTGAAACCAAAATAATGTGAACTGGACGAATATAGGGTTACTGTGGTTATTAGTTTTCTAGATTTTCATTAAATGTTAGATGAAATTGCTGCATTGCCACTAAAAGTAACAATGTTACAGAGCATAATTTTATGCATTGTTAGGCGTTTTCCAATTTTAGTGTGACATTTTTAATTTGGCAATGTGGTGGAGGTAGTAGCTTTTAAAGTAATAGTAGCGAAAGCGATATAATCTGTTGTAGCACAGAACATAGAATAACATTACGCTCTTCGCATACGGTTGTTTATTAAGACTAAGCTAATTATTTATATCATAATATTTTTAGAAATCTCAAAGAGTTCCAAAAAGTAAAAATTAATACAATTCTAAATCTCATTTCTGGTTTTAGAAATCTCAAAGAGAATTCCAAAAGTAAAAATGATAACAACTGAACGTCTCTTGTACTAAAAAAAAATTGGATTAAATGGCTCACGTGACCCCGACAACAGCCACGATGTCTCGTGCGGACAAGTCGAGGCATGCTCACTAACACTATCACAGATGCACAACACTTATCATACATGAGGAGAGTTCCGTTCCGGTTAGCGGCTTACAAGGATCTCTCCTTCCTATATTTCAGACCCGTATTTTATACACGACCGCGGACAGACATAACGTCAATATCGAGACTTCTTCTCTCTAATTACCCGCATTAGAAATATTATTCCGACAATATTTTAAGTAACGAAAATCATTCCAAACTTATTTTTATTAATTGCTTTCTTGAGCTGTCAAGACTATTGAGTTGCGCAATACAAAGTGGTTTTTCAGAGACCACGTTGTCACCGTCTTATGCTGCAGTTTAGTCGCTATACAACTGAGCCCTTAAAATAGATAAGAGTTTTTAATTATTCCTACCTCCTTTGATGTCCGTAGGCCCGTAAAAGAAATTGGATAAAAACCAAAAATCTGAAATATTCGTTGCGTTGTTTTATTGGTATTGGAAAATATTCTAAATATTTTATTTATTACTAATGGAGAATGTCTTGTAGACTTAACAATTTATTACAATCTTAGCTTAAAACAAACAATATACTAACGGAGTCGCGTTCACTGAAATAACAAAGAAACCCTTCTTAGAACTACTTTCGATTACTTCAAAGGCTTTATAACTAGTATTTATTGTATCACATTTTTCTTTTATGTGAACAATTTGTTTTCTACTACACAAGTTGTTCGTAACTTAGCAAATTGTTTTTTTTCTTCAAGAATACCTACAGTATTTTAAAACAACATTAAAATGTAAGCTAGTTAAAAATTTTAATGTTGTTAATAATAAGATAGTCTGTTACTTTATTACAATACTTATTATATACTGTTCTTTTCTGTAAATACTTGAAAACTAAAAATATACACTTGTACTCAAATGTTAATTAGTAAATAATATTTATTCAAGCCTTAAACTATGGGAGGCAAATTAAACTGACAATTATAGTTGTAAGGTTAAGACAATTGATAAAATTCTAATCATGCTCTTTGAATGCTTGTTATAAATAATATAAATACTTGAAGTTGTTCCGTCGTTTTTGAGTTATGATTCCATTTTATTTTTCATTCAGGTTTATGTATTACAAACGGCAAAGACGACTCGTTCTTTCAAATTTGGAAAAAAGACAATTGATAAAATTCTAATCATGCTCTTTGAATGCTTGTCATAAATAATATAAATACTTAAAGTTGTTCCGTCGTTTTGGAGTTATGATTCCATTTTTATTTTTCATTCGAGTTTTATGTATTACAAACGGCAAAGACGACTCGTTCTTTCAAATTTGGTGACCACTTTTTTTTTACTTTCAATATCGGACGGGAATGCGTAATTTTAAAACTTGAATAAGAGCTACGGGTAAATCAGCCCTAAAATAAATGCACGAGAAGCATAGAAATCTTAGAAATGATAATTTAAGTCTCTGTAAGTGTGTATAAAAGGTGATTTTAGCTTAGGATTAGCTTTAGAATAAGCCGACTAACTCGAACGTCGAAAATATTCAAACAGTTATTTATTTGTGACGTAGATAGTCTTTGCGATCACTCTCAGAATTTTAAAACCTGTTGTTTTGAAACTAAGACAAAAGACGTAATCTCTAGTAAAAGTATTGGGCCTTTCTTGCTTTTTGTTGAGGGGTTTAAGCCAGACCCGATGTTAACGCGATTGTTACCGACAATTTAATTTTATTGAAATTACAACAGAGTTTCTTTTTGCGTGAATCTTACATAGCAGACGGTGCTAACTCCTCAAGATAAGTTTACACACAATATTTTTTCAGTTTAAAAAATAAAAATAACGCTTTATGCACACCTTCTGTTCTGCTTCTTCGACGCTGGTCCAGTGCGGGTTGGTGAGTTGACCGATTTTTACATGCTTATCCGAAGCATTAATCATTTGATTTTTCAGACAGATATTAAAGTTTGTCGCTTGGTAACACTGACTATCTTATATTTTTAAGTTTAAATACGGGAGTGTAATAAACCACGTATTTTGTTAATCAATCATACTCATTATTTATTTTATCACAAGGTTATGGGCCCACACCAACCCATACGACTGAAAATATACAGGAAGTTACTATTGCGAAAGAAATTTTCGCATCAGTTGAACCGCTAGACAAAAGTAAGGTCAAGTATTCACGGCGACGCGGAGAAAAGGAAATAATACTTGTTTTACGATTATCACAAGGAAGGACAGCAAAATGATAGTAATTGTGCTGAAATAAGCTAAGCTTAAGACTATTGTTCGTTGTTAGCAAAACTATTGTAACATGTCATAATGTTTAATAAGATATCACTGTACATGCCTGGCTGGCTTTCATACCAGTACCTAATTTATTATTCGTTAATTGTAACGTTGAATGTTCCTAATTTATTATTTCTTAATTGTGTGTATTGCTGTTGGTGTGTCTAAATAAATAAATAAATGTGAATACACATAACGATTTGATAAAGCTGGAAGTTGCGAGGAACATTCAGGAAATTTCAAACTACAATTTTGCTACGTTGTCAAGTGTGGTTAGATGTTGTAAGGTAACAATTAAATTTATAATTAATATTGTGAATTGCAAGTTTTATTTACATAAAATAGGCATTGAAAATGCTTATATGTGTATATTTTAGATAATGTCCTAGATATTGTTATTAGAGTCGTTGCAATGCCATTAAATATTTTTGTAATACATATGATAATATCACTTCTAGCTTAGTATAACAGTTAATAGACAAATGGACACACACAATTAAATAATAATGAGTACCAATTTGTTACATTAAAACAACCATTTTTACCCAAATGCAATGAGATACATAACCGGTATACACAACAAAACAATATTCTTTTCATTTTATATGTCTTTCTGTTTGTTTCCAATCTCTGGAAGGACTGTTGGGGTTTTGTTGGTACTTATACTAAAAGATAGAGGATGTAACGGAAGTAAATTAGGATTCTTTAAGAAAAAACTACTGCTCCTATTAGCTAGGAAAATAAAAATTGATCAACTTCCAAACAAACAGAAAAATTACAATACAAGAGCCTTGTTTTTGTGTTTTCTTAAATAAATATTATAATAACGTACTTTTGTACATTATATTACTTATTAACTATAAGCATATTTGACAATCGATTTTGTTTAAATTAAATTAAATTTATTTTATCGGTTTCCCGCGTTAGAAATCTAAATATCACAAAATGGTTTTAAATTATAGGCAATTTTAACTTGAAAACTTAACGTTTATTAAAACATTTTTAATAAAAGTTAAAGTAAAAGTAAAAGTTTGATGTTAGAAAAAATTTAATTTACCTTTTATGTCATGATACTCAGAATAAGTACAATGTAAAATGCCCAGATGATTGAAAAAAAATTGTAGTCGCAACAGACGTTTGATTGTGTACCAACTTAACCCTTAAAAACAATAATAAAATTATTGTTACAGATGCATTTTAATGTTAAGAGTAAAATACATAAAATTAAAAATGACAAGTTAAATTATATAATATATATATCTCTACTTATTAATATTTATTTCATAAACCTAGGCGTATGACATTGCCTTTTGGCCTCTTGTGGTTTCCCCCTTTTCTACGAACTGGCCGTGTTTGAATCCCTAGATGGAATAACTTTGTAGTATCATCATTTCCAAGTAGGTTAGGTCATAGGCATACGGATCATAAAATCTATCCAATATATCGTTTTGATATATGCGCATTTATATCTAAAAATGATATATCCAACTGAAATTGTCTATGCTGTTTGTGTGAAAACTATTATTAAAGGACTACTGTTAGAATAAGAATCTTAACTTATCTATAAATTGTATGATTACAATTCAACGAAGAAGAATTAACAGGTTCATCATCATCATCATCAGCCTCTTATAGTCCACTGCTGGACATAGGCTCCCTAATACACCCTATCCATCAGGGGTTTGGACCGTATCCCACCACGCTGGTCCAATGCGGGTTGGTGGGTGGACCGACTTTACATGCTCCATCCGACGCATGGATCATCTTCACTTTTCAGACAATTGGGTGATCGGCCCAAATTGCCTAACCAACTAGGAAACAACAATGAAAATTTGTTGAGTCCCGCAGGATTCGAACCCGACCTCCGGTTTCTAAAGCATACGCCCATACCACTAGGCTACGGAGGCAGTTTTAACAGGTTCAACTGATGGTAAATGAACGACTCATTCATGGAAACGGCATCGTATATCGCTACGGTTCCTATACCCTCCGTTAAGCCTTAGATTTTAAACCGTAACACAATATTATTTTCTCAGTACTGTTTTGCGGCAGATGTAAGCACTGTCATTTTTTCTTAACGGTCAGAAGCACGTTAAGAAGAAAGTTACTAAAGAGTGTAGAACCCTACACTCTTTAGTGAATTTTTTAGTTGGTTATTATATGCAAGATAAAATAGTAATTTAGAGGGCCTCAGTATTTAAAATGGCTTCCAATACAATCGTTTAGCGATCGTGAAAAATTAGAAATCTCTATACATCTTTTATTTTTGTTTCTATATTATTCTATAAATATATACAATGGCTAATAAATTTTTATTTGTGAACTTCATAAAATGTAGTCTTTCTTGTCTTTTCACGATCGATTCATTAATAGGAATGACACATGTTATATTTCTATTATCGATGTATATGTCATCGCAAAGCCATCTATTGCTATACGGCAATCAACCTAAGATAATTTCAAATGTGTCACTTGCACTTCATCTTCCCACAACGAGCCAGGACATTGTTGGACAATATAATGTCTCGTTCACCTGGTAAAGAGTGCAACTGGTCCTGTAGTTTTCATTAATTTAAATCAATATAAACTAAATTTGAGATCATTAAGTAGTACTGAACAAATTTTTGTGTTTAATCATATATGTTACGGAGCTCATTATAATAGAAGTACACATAAATGTAAAATCATATATATAACTCCTTATATGAGTATATTGGAAGACGTGCGATATTACTACAAAGTAATCTAAGTTTATGAACTATGTCTATTATATTGCTTTATATATGAAAACGACCAGTTGAACACTAACTTTAACATGTAGTTTGTAAATTCTAGGAAACCAAACCAAATTGCATGCAAGTAATACTTTTATGAGGAACTTGTTTATTTATTCATAGAATTTATCTTTACAAGCAAAACTACATAATGTCACTAAAAATAAAACCACCTTGACGTTAAGTATAGTTCAATGTCCGGTTTCACTAGATGGTTTAGATATCAATTAATTTAAATGCACTGACATCCTATACAAAGTTTTAAAGAACAAGATAGTATTTTTTTTAATGGAAGGCAATAAATTGTATATTTCTTTTTTTTATTTAAATTTTTATATAAAAACTACATAGAGTTGTTTGCTAACTCTATGTAGTTTTTATGTAGTATTATTTTTGCTTTGATTTTTGTCTTATGAAGTATTAAAACTTCTCACATGTTTGAAAACCTATCCTCATTTTTCCACTTTGATTATTATGATAAATCAATAAATTGTACTTTGTCACATAGAAAAGTAAATTGGGACCGTGCCTTTGAGAATGTGTCATGGACCCCTTGTGACTGACTTCTATAAAATGAAGCGTAAGATCTTTTCTTATGTATATGTATTGCTTTATTTCTCTGCTTCTGGTGGGCTGACTTAACAACCATCGTATTTTTTTTGATGGACAAACGGACTTTTTTGTAGTGTTATTCCGGATACTTTTAATTCTTACCATCGAAACTGGAGCAATTAAAAATAATCCAATTTTTAGTCTTATTTATAAGGTGAAACGGAATTAAAAATTTTCAAATAACTTCAGTGTGTTTTACAAGCTGTAAGTGAATTTCTCTATCTTCTAGTGAAAGCCCCGTCACTCCAGACCATATATTTCAGTGATAAGTCAGCACAAACAGACAGACGGACAAATTTTTTAAATGAAATTGTTGTAGTTCTATGTGACTGTTATATATCGCAATATTATCATTTAAAAACGATCATACTGATATATAACAGACACAGAATTTTTATTTATTTGTATATATATAACATTTGCCGCTCGAAAAAGATGTGCGATCATAGTATTTTAAATATTCATCAGATATACTTGTCAAAATATTTCACTCACAGTTTAACATTTAAATGTGTCCATTAAACATTCCGCTGTATAAAATGAATGTGCGATTTTACACAGACAGCAGGTGGAGGTCGAAGAATAATAGGTATCGCATTCAGCCGACAATATTTCTCCAAAGCGAAACACAAAATTTTAAAGTCTGTATCAGTACGATTTATCGCGTCTTTAAAATGATATATGTTATGGGTTTTGTTATTCCGTTTACAATTTTAAATTATTTTATCCTTTTTTTCTAAATCTGCAAAAAGTAATTGAACTTTTCTTTCCAATAAACTGATTTGCTGTCTTAAAGAGCTAATTTGAGTTCAATTACTGAGAGATTCTTAGGATAACGAGTCAACTTAAAAGCATATGATTTTAAAATATGGTTTTGGTTTTTATTATATGAAGCATAATAATTTAAATGTCTTTCTTTTCCTCAGGTTCATTGAAATCATTATTAACATAAATGATTTGGTTTATAAATTAAAAATGGAGAAATACGAAAAGTTTTATTTATTCGTTATGTGTGTTATGTTACATGCGTATTTTTTCGCTTTATAATATGCTTGGTTCAATAACTACGCAAACCTAAATTGTTTCAGTTTTACAAATATAGTGGAATATGTTTGTATAAATGTATTCATTATTTTATTCTATACAGATTTTAAATTGGAAAATGTATATTTAAATATTCTAATATTTGTTATAATTCATGGATAAATCAAAATAGCAGTTTCAAATAGCACTTTAATATATATTATATGTCCTTCAATAGTTGTACTATAAGCAAGTGTGTTACTAAATGTCAAAATAAAGCAGGTAAAAACAATGTCTCTATTTTTATCGTAAACTGCAAGCTAAGTAACTACTTAACTGCGTTATGCAAGTATGTCAAATTTAATGCTAAAATTATAATAACCTTAGACTTATTAAATGATGATACACATATAAAATATGGTAATTATTTTCATAAATCGTTTCAATATCGGAGATAAACTTACAATTGATCAATTTTAGCACGGTTTCAAATGTAACCTTTACCGATTTCCGCTCAATCCTTTACCTCGATGACAGTAGCAAGTATAAGGCTGTCACTAAGACACGTAAAGACTAACATCTTATCAACAAAAGGCAAATCTGTTAGTAGACAACGGAGTATAAATTTATTATATATTTTTGGTTTTATTTTGAATTTATTGCTACTGTAGAAAAATATTGTTGATTCAGTTTAATCAGTCAAATTATCCTTAAAAAATTATTATTATTTACAAGTTGCATTATTATTATTATTATTTATTACCAATAAGAATGTCAGGGTATATAAGATAGGGATGATTGATATTAGAAAAAAGTAAATATCGATATCAACATCGAATCAAAATATCTATTTACGATAAATATCGAATGAGAAACATTGATATCGTATATAAAAAGTATATTACTTTTCTAGTTTAGACTATAAATCTGTAGTGGCGTAGACGAAAATTATATACCTGATTGGTCAAAAAAAGCATTATTAAATTATAATAATACATTATAAACTTTTTGTTGCTTACCAATATACTATACGTGATTAAAATAGATTTTTACGGATTTTAAATTTATGCCATAATATCCAGAAAACTGCATTCATTTATTACTAGCTGTTGCCCGCAATTACGTTTTATTTTACAAACAATTAGTAGCCTTTATACTTCCTCTTAAATTTGCCAATTTTCTTGAGAAGTCCCATCAAAATCGAATCTGCCGAGATTAGTAAGAACAAACAGGCAGGCGGATCTAGGCGGATGTATATCACAATTTAAGTGTTAAAAAGCAGTTGATTTTGATGCTACAAACAGATAACTAATGTAAATATTTGTATATAATATTAATATAAATTTGCCATAAAGCTGAACAATTTATTTCGAAATAGATGGAGTTCACGTGTTTACATCATGAGAGATACTCATGTGGCTCAATTTATTAGAAGTTGAGCGTGGTATCTCCTCATAGCAATCTAAGTTTTCGAGTTATGCTCGTTACATAGCTAGCCGTACGAACCCTGTTGAGCGATAAGTTTTTATCATATCGCTTATAACTTTAGACATAACATGTTATAAGGGCTTACATAATTTAACGTAAGATTTATTGAAGGCGTATGGAAAAATTATGTTTGCACCTCGAAATATGGATAAACCGAAAAGCGTTTTTTTGTAACATATTCATTTTATATCTACTTTTCTCTTTTTTGACGTTTGATTGCAAAGATTATAAAATAATTTTGAGACGTAGTCCACTATGAAGAACGGATACCAAAAATATAACCGCGTAAGTTTCCTATTTAGTTGCAACGCATTAATTATGGAATTTAAACTAATTTTAACTGCAAGAAATAAATTAATCACTTTAGTATTTAGATTTATTAAAACTTCTTTCACAAATTCGTACAATGTAGGATAATCGTGGAATAGCAGACGACAGGCATTATTTACTGATGAAATATGGAAAAATAAAAATAATTAACTGACTTAAATATTATTAACATTTATAATAAACATTATGGCAACATTACTACGTTCTAATTTAATTCTTGGGTTTTTTTCATCTCTTTACCAAGTGATCAAAAGGCCGATTGCTTGCGAATATTTTATTTTTTTTTTGTTCAAAGGCCGTTGTATTTCGTCTACAAGCTGAACTAATTAATAGAAACTCGTAAAACGTCTGTTAAATCTGCTCAGTTTTTTAAATTTTAATAATTTATGGACATTTTTTATTGTGATAAAAAAACTACATAAAAAAATCAAAGCATGACGAATTTAAGTATTGATATGTATAAAATAATGTTATTTATATTAATTGTCATTATATTTAAATTTACAGAATTACGTAACCTTAAGGTCAATTAAACTGGGTAATAACAAGCCAAGACAATGTAATTCAATTCCCTGTATTGACATAGTATACTTAAAGGTTTGGAACCTGATTCAATCTGTTTGTCAAATAACCAACACGTGTAAACTGTGCAAACAGATCACTTTAATTTGCTTGTTTTGATAAACTCCTATATTATCTTTAATAATTCATGGTTTCTTAATCATTGTGTATATGAAAGACCAATATTCACGTATTAATAATTGAAATAACTTGCTGTCGAAAACCCGATATGAACTTAAGATACATTTGATTACAAAACTACACGTATTTTTTTTACATTACCTATCAAATTTTGTTTTTGTTTTCACGTCAGCAATAATGATTAATAAAGCATTTAAAGAATATATAACACATAAAAAATGTAATTAAAATCATGAAATTTTGTAATAAACAATAATTATTACAATTTTAATTTATCTGAATCATCACCTTCGGCCTGTGATAGTCCACTGCTGGACATAGCCCCCCCTACCCATAATACACCCCTATCCATTAGGGGTTTTGGACCATTTTGTTCGCAGAGCGAGAAAAAATTCAATCATTAATTTTAATATACATCATACATCATCAGCCTGTGATAGACCACTGCTGGACATAGGCTTTTCCTTACTACACCTATCCATTAGGGGACCACGCTTGTCCAATGCGGTTTGGTAAGTGGACCGACTTTTTACATTACCATGGATCATCTTACTTTTCAGACAATTTGGTGATCAGCCCATAATGCCCTAACTAACTAGGAAACAACAATAAAAAATCGTTGAGTCCCCGCAGAATTCGAACACACGACCTTCGGTTCTAAAGCACACGCCTATACCAATATAAGGAGGCAGTTCAATTCAAATTAACTTGTCATATTTTTTTAAAGTTTATTTGATTTTTACAAGTTAATTTGAATTTTAAATTAAAATAAGCTTGTAAAAAAATTGTAATAACAAGGAAATAATATCACACCTATGTGGCGTTCCATTCCTATAAAGAAACTATATAACTTAATGTTTTCTTTCTTCAACATATAGACAAATATATTGCTTATCCCTGGAAATACAGTAAGAAATAAACTAAAAAATGGTGCACTGACATTTTTACACTGGATGGTTGGGGCACTACAAAAGGGCCCACAATTCTATTTTGATACTCTAAACTTCATTTAAGTTAGTCGTATTAATTATCAAATTTTACTATTGAATTAAATTTAAATTTATTCAAGAGACTAACAATCTTTGTTATTACTCAATTCTAATTTCGTTGTCTTTTCTTTAGAATTGAGTTGGAATTGAGTTTAAGCTATTGAGCTTAGTGTACACTTTAATTTTTCTTTTCGCTTGCTAGCGTGAGTCCTTTTAAATTTGATCTTATGGCATTAATCGTTTTTTTTAAGCAGCTTCTTTCAGCTGTTTTTTAGTCACACTAAAACTCAATAAAAAGTATGCTGAGCATTCAAGTACTGAAAAATGTTAGAGTAGTGAAAAAATGACTATTGCAATTCTTGAAAGAACGACGCCTTCAAAGATTGCTGAAGTTGGCGAAAATTATAATTTTTAACTTTTATATGCAGCACATTTTACGCCAACAACTCTTTATTTTATATTTAACTTATAAAAATCCTACTCGTTTTACATTTTAGGATTAAAATATATTTCATTTAATTTTAAATGGTAAAATTTTATAATAATCCACGAGACAACGAGATGCCTAAGCATGTAACTTTGTCACACTTTGTTAAAAACAAAATTGTACATAGAATAAAAATTAATTCGTTAAATTTGCTTTGTTAACTTTAAGTTTGCAACCTTAATGTATGTAACACTACCGAGGTGAAAAGTGATTTATGTCCGATTCAGAATATGTAACTAAATTTTACTTTCCTTTCTTGTTAGAAACTACCAACAATATCAATCTGCAGGTTTACCGAACTTGAAACTTGAACAACAGGTTTAGTTCCTGTGAAATACAATATAGTTTAATTTAACAAATAAAGGTTAAAATTAAAAAAATAATAAAACTTTAGTAATATATTTATTTTAGTTTTAGAAGTTAAAAGAATTATCATTAAAAAGCATATAATAATAATAATAAACTCATTTAGTCAGTTCAACATGTCAGATCGACATCACGAAGTCAATAAAAAAGAAAATACAAATAAGAAATACATCGCAAATGCAATAAGATAAAAAAATATAACAAAAACAAATAAATATCCTGAACGCTGGAACAATAAGGTTTCAGCTCAGTATATTGTTGGCTACAGCCAACGCTGGGATTCTGCTGACACTTTATGGACTTCCATAATGTGAGCAGACATTAAAACATAAAAGTTAATAATATAAAAAATGGTATTTAAAACAATACAAATATGTAATAAAAAAAAATCGATAAAAAAAAACACAAGTAAACTCAACAACAACAAACAACAGACCAGAAAAGAAACATAGCTGAGTGAAAAAATTAATAATATACAAATGAAAATAAAATAAAAAGAAATTGGAATTATCAATATTGATTTTCGTCAGAGAGTGTTTAAAGTTGTAGTATGAGTCTTTAATTTTTTCTAAACGTACTTTTACTACGTACTATATATGTTTTCTTATTATTTTTCACCAACTTTACAAACTCAGAAGTTATATCATAAAATAATATACAAGACACATTAAAATGTTGCTCTAAGCGTTTGATTTCGTTGTGTATATATGGTAAATGTAAGCGTTTGTGAAAATTATTTTTTGAACGCTATCAACCGTAAAAAAAATATTGATGGCCAACCTTATTGGAATGAAAAGTAAATTAATAATTATCTAATTATATTTTACGTGTAAAAAAATTAAGAGGAAAAACTAAAGTTCCTAAATCTAATGTGCACAGGAGGAGGATTAATTAAATATGTATGTTTTAGGCACCAAAAATTTATGTCTTGTATAAAACTCTATTGCAGCTTGCTGAAGCAAAAAAGGATTAAAATATAAAAAATAATTATAAGACGATAATTAACAAATAAAAATATCACTTGCATGAATACGAGGACTAACAGAAAGCTGAATCTACCTGGTAAATATTATATTTAAAACATAGAGCTGCGTTTTGAGCACTACCCATATATTAACGTTACGACAGATTATATGGAAGGCTGAGGAGTATGAGCTGCTTTTATGCCTGGCGTATGCAGAGTATGAGAAAGCATTTGATTTGTTAGAAATTTTGGCCATTTTCATTAATGTCAGTAATTCAATGAATCGAACCCTTGACTTAGTATTTGTTGATGTAAAAGTGTGTGACGTGTCAGAAGCTAACGATTTGTTATGTCCCGCAGATCCATTACATCCTGCGCTTTTAATATTTATTAAACATGATGTAAACCTATACCTTCCTTATAAAGATACCATCCATAAATTAAACTTTTTCAAAGCTATCAATGAGCTCATAAACCAAAGCTTATTGACTGACGTTAACATCATGATAAAATTATTTTATGAAGTTCTTACTGAAGTTACTAAATAATTCGTTTCGCTAACAAAAGTTCATCATCATCCTCAGCCTGTGACAGTCCACTGCTGGACATAGGCCTCCCCTAATACAACTCTATCCATTAGGGGCTTTTGGACCGTACCCTACCACGCAGTTGGTGGGTGGACCTGACTTTTACATGCCCATCGGACGCATGGATTATCTTACTTTCAGACAATTGGGTGATCGGCCAAATTGCCCTAACCAACTAGGAAACAACAATGAAAATATGTTGAGTCCCACAGGATTAGAACCCACGACCTCCGGTTTCTAAAGCACACGCCTATACCACTAGGCTACGGAGGCAGTTACTAATAGTTAAGTTAATATCCTATGTGGTTTTCACCCATCGTAATTAAGTGTTTACGTGAAAAAATAAATGCAGAAAGAGATTTTTAAAATACCGTAACCCACTATATCAAATATCATATCGCTTGCTCTCTGAACGTTCCAAATTAATTAGTAAAAGTGCTTTCAATTCGTATTTAGGAAAAGTCGAAAAAGTGTATCTCACAAACCAAAATTATTTTGGTCGTATGGTAAACAAAGGTGCTTGTGAAAGGGATCATTGCCCAGCTAGTATGTAGTATGGTGACTTTACTTTGTCAGACGGAAAGGATATATGTAATATATTTCATTCACATTTTTATCATCATTTTCTCCATTAAACACCTAGAGAGATATTAAGTTTTCTTGCAATAGCACTATGAAATATAATGACACCCTTTGTAGGATTAACATATAGATATATAAGCATCTTAAATGTATTGATATAACAAAAGTGCAGGTTTAGATGGGATTCCTACCAATATTTATAAATAAATGCGAATCTATTTAAATATTTAGTTACCCCCTTACATAGTATTTTCTATACCTCTGTACACATGGGGTCTACCCTTCTGTATGGCAAACTGCAAAATCGTGCCGGCTTATAAATCCGCAGAAAAGCGATTAATAACAAACTATAGATCTATATCGTTATTGTCAGCCGTGCAAACATTTTTGAAAAATTAATTAGCCCATACATCAAATGTCACTTAAAGTTTGTCTCAGAACATCAACACGGTTTTATTAAAGGTAGATCTACAAACACGAACTTAGCTTTGTACGTTGATGATATCATAGAATTTCTAGACAAAATAAACAAGTAGATACTATCTATACTGATTTTTGTAAAGCTTTTGATCGAGTTCCTTTTGATCTCCTTATTAAAAAATTACATTGTTATAAATTTATAGGCATTATATTGAAAATGGCTAGAACCTCTACTAACAAAACGAACTTTTAAGTGTGTTGTGTGTGTTGTAAGTGATTTCACATCTCAGAAAGTGTGCCGTTACATCAGAGGTACCCCAGGGCTCTCATTTGGGTCCAATATTATTTAATATCTACATTAATATTCTCCCGAATCTTTTAAATTCTTCTTCAATATATCTATATGCGGATGACATAAAAATAGTAAGACCTGTAAACACTTTTAATGATATTTCAATGCTACAGAAGGATATTGATGACCTAAATGAGTGGTGTAAGAGGAATCACATGATGCTTAACATTGGTAATTGGTACACAAAAGTCAGATATTATCTTATTTTCATATTATATTTAGGAAAACAAGAAGTTGAAAACATTTAAGACTTAGATGGAATAATAGACAAAAAGCTTTTTTTTATTCCATATATATACAATAAAAACGCATCAAAAATATTGGATTTGTCCTAAGAAACGTTACGGTATTTAGTATTTAAAGATTGGTATTTTAAATTTTGGTATTTAAAGAAACTAAAACGAAAATATTATTACTTAATAGTTACGTACGATCAGTATTAGAACACGGCAGTATCGTATGGTGTCCTCATTATGCACACATTCGTTGAAAATAGAGCGAATTCAAAAAAGGTTTGTAAGGCATTAAGAATATACCTCAAAATCGTTTCGTTCTTATAAGAGTTATTCGTATACCTCTGCGATTAAGTCATTTAAAATAACAACTTTACAAACACGAAGGATATGCTTAGACCTAATTCTTCTGATACAAAATAATAAGATACAACCTACGTTCCCCTGGTCTTTACGCAATTTACAATTTAGGGTGCCATTAAGAATGCCTCATAAGGCTATTCTTCCACTGACGTATCCTATTCGTAAAATGACTTTAGGTACTAACTCCCAATACTTAGGTTAAGCACTGTTCTAATATATACAGCGACAAGTTAGATAGTAATGGAACATCATTGTCGGAATGTAAACGGCTGGTTAAGAAAAGTTTTTGACTATATCTATAATTTTTAACTGTTGCTCTTTTTTTTTTTTTTTGTTATTTTTTACGTATTAAGCTAGTATATACCTTATTTCCGTATATTCATCCTTTTTTTAATTTGTAATTGTTGTTTTCACAAATTTTTAAAGAGAAATTAATGTAAGGTGTGTAATGTTTTTTTTACCTAGATAATTGTAATAAAGTTATTTTTTGTCGGTTTTTTTGTAACTTTTCACAAAAAAATTTGTCAATGTGCTAAGTTACCGTATTTTTGCATGTTATGGTTTACCAGTAATTTGCACGATTTTGCATTTAAGAATACTAATTTGTATTTCTCTATATTCATATGTTTGTATTAAGTGTAACCATTGTTGGTAAAATAAATAAATAAAATAAAATAAATGCTTCCAGACTCATTTCTTTGGTTAGCTTCACCTAACTCAGAGTTAGCAGGAAGCTACCGTCCCCACGAACTATGTGGCCGAGACTTTTTGCAAAAAGTGAAGGTCACACGTACAGAAAATAAACCTTTAGTTTTAGGTTTATAGGAAGCAAGTAAGGGAGTAATTACAAAAATAACAAGATATGTAAAAAACATGGTAAATTTGCCAACAATTTTATTGCAAAAGCTTATCATGTTAAATCAAAATTTGATTTGTACTTAGGGTAAAAGATTCAAATAAAATAAAAGTTTTATTACCTCGTATCCTTTCAAAAATTCAAAGAGTTAAAAGATATAAGATATTTCATTTGCGGAATGAGGTGAGCTACTTACATCTCCCAGGCTGTCTATGTTTAATTTTAAGAAATGTGGTGTCCATATAAACAAAAATTCCTAACAATTAATTCAAAGCACTATTTGGCTAGCACTGTTAGGTATATGTTATTTCTTCTTGTTCTCAATTTTAGTTTTAAGGTCTGTCATTAATTTCTGACCGACTTACAAAAGCAAAAATCGCACTTTTAATACGAGGTACATACATAAATATGTACTGTTGCTCCTCCTAGTGTTTGACTTTGTTAATGTATAGCTGTAGATGAATCGCTACATAGGTTTATGGTTATATATGTATAACATTTTATAAAGTAACAGTAAACAATTTATTTAACACATGACAATCTATGTACTCTACATCCAGAGACCTCCTTTGAGATCTATACACATTTATACACACGTCTCTATCCTTTGTTGTCTGCCATTCTACTAACGCTTTACATGCTCTGGAAGTGGAACAATTTGTCTTAGTCATTAATTTGTCAGCGTTCATCTATAGCCTTGTAATAAATTGCTAGTAAACTACTTAGAGCAAATATTTACTTGTTCACAAAGCTTAATCAAATAAGCGATAAACCTATATAGAATGATGTTTTATTTACCGTTTTCATTCAGGTATGTAAACCTTCTGTAACACATATTTTTTATATTTTCACAACTAGAAAGCATAGCATATAATATATGTTTCGTTATTTCGTTTTATATGTATAGTTTATTTCGCGGAATGATTTTAAGGGTTGTATTGCACATAACATATTATTAGACTTTTAAGAATCTGTAAGATTTCGTGTTTGACTAGAGATCACTTTACTTCAAATGTTAATTTTAAATTTCCGTGTAATGCATTTTTATATAATAATTTCTAAAAATCTTCCTCTATTTTAAATTTTTTAACATATGATGATATAGTGTGAACCAATTGATAATTTGTTTAATGTCAGAAAACGCCTACGCATACTCATCCTCACGGGGTAAGGTTGGGTGATGACTGACCCAATTAAAAATATTATTTAAGCCTGAAGCTAAATAAAATAAGTGAATTCATACCTTCTGCTAAGTACATCTTTCTCTAAAAAATACAGGCTAGATTTTGACTACGGCCTCTATTAAATTGAAGAAACAAAGCGATAAATACGTACCAGGGTCAAGAAATATACAGCTGAAGTAAACATAGGACACAAAGACCCAACAAGTCAGCAGTAGTAATGAATGGTTCCAACTATTACACCATATTTGATCGACTACAAAACCTTGCTAAATTCTATCAAGGATAATCAGTTAGGCTATTGAGATAAGAAAACATCCACATTGGCACTCCAAAATTAATAAATTAAAACCCAAGCATGAGACTATTGCCGGTAAATACGTTTATTTTTTGCATTGGTGGTAAAGAAAAAAAAACAAAATAAAACACTTTACATATCTCTGTAACGTGTCCATGGCCGCTGAAATGTGTTCCGAACGACGGGTATTAAAAAGTAAATAAACACGACTAAAACTGTTAATAGTTTTTTTTTATTCAGTTATGTGTTCTATTCGAGTAAATAAAAGAATATTTTCTTTTAAATAATCAAGTTTTATATATTTTGCATTACCTTATTAGGTAATAAGGTTATGCAAAAAGTATATGCATTGCACTGTGTAACAGGTAACAAAGTAAAAATCCAGAAAACAACTACGAGAGCAATAAACCTATCGCCAACATAAAAACAGGAAAAAGGAAAGGCCTTAAAAAATAACCGGCACAGTAGTACGTTTTGGATACGTTCGGTAGAATGCAATTACCGAAGCGAAAACATCAATAGAATATATTTAGTACTTTGAATAGCTTTTTTGAAGAATATAATAAGGTTTTTGTAGTTATTTGCGATTACACAATTATAACGATTTTTCTCCTAAGAATTCAAAAGAAATAACTCGACTTCATTTTGCGTCTAACGCTTATAATGGAATTCAAAGTCTTTATCTTTTTATTGTAGGCAACCGTTTTACAACCAAGCGTTTATTCGTTTTACATTTCTCGTAGCATAAGAAAACAGTTATACATTGTCTTTAATTTTCCTGCTAGTCTGTAAGAACATTAATAAAGTCCTACTGCAGTAAATTTATTTCTAATATTAATCAATCGTTAAACAGCTCTATATAGATAAACAAATGTTACGAACTGAATATAAAAATATATAAGGATGATTTAATAAAAGGAAGATTAAAATATATATTATAAAAGAAGAGATATCGAGTAACATAAAAATTAATAACATATCATTGAATAAAAATTTACTAATACAACACACTTAAATTTTCAAAGTCGGTAAAATGTTTTTGATGCAATTTTACTCCTGTTTTCTTTGTTTAATTTCAATATAAGTATCTATAAATATACTTTAAATTTTATCATTCGCACTAGTCTACGTTTCATTTAGGATAACACAATTTAGCTTAGTTTGTCCAAGTTAAATTTAAAAAATGAAAATCCATATTCCCTTATCAGCGACGCTTTACGTTTCGTTTTAAGATAAAGTAAACTATGTTCTCTCGCACTGTGCCCTAGTTTATTATCGTAGTTAGACTAGTAGTTGATTTTTAGACAATAAAATTAAATTGTAAAGAGACAATAAGGCATTATTTTAAACCCCGTCCTCATTTTTGTTCAGAGTTTCCAATAAAGTGCTTTATTGCGATTTTCTATTTAAGGCGTACCTTTATTACAATTTTTTATTGACGTCCTGAAAGTTTTGAATTACGAAAACCTCTAAATATATTTAGCAAATCAGAACAAAAAAACGTCATGACTGACAAAAATGAAATTGTTCGCCAGAGTCGAGAAACAATTCAATCATTAATTTTATTATACATCGTCAGCCTGTGATAGTCCACTGCTGGACATAGGCTTTTCCTTATACACCCTTATTAGGGGGTTTTCGACCACGCTGGTATAATGCGGGTTGGTGTGTGGACCGACTTTTTACGTGCCCATCCGACGCATGGATTCTAGGACCAGGTGAAAAATTAAATTTTTGTCACTTACGACATATCTGTTTTCTTCCGTTGACATCCAAACTAATATTATAAATGCGCAAATAACTCTGTCCGTATTTACCGTCTAAAGCATTAAGCTAATTTTGATTAAATTTGGTGCATATTTAGAATAGACTCCGTGAAAGGACATAGGCTATTAGTTTTTGCGATAATGTAGTCGAAAGGATTTATTTAACTTTATTTTTATGGGTTTATTTAGTTATTTTAACTAATTTTCGTCCCCTATTACAATAGAGAATGAAAGTTAATATGGAAATCGTCTCTGATGGACATAAAAAGAAAAAATGTAGTGTCTAGATACTCAAAACGAAACAAAATGGTATTTCATAGGAATTTTATGGTTTCAAACTGTATTGAGGTGAAATAAGGACGTCAATTGGGATTGACACAGAATTTCCAATTTGTAAATTCATCATCTTCGAAGCTAATGCTATGAAACTTTAAGTTTAAAGATAGACACAAACAAAAAAGCACCGCATTTATAATATACCATAAAGTATATTTTAATACAACTCGGGGATATTTCTAATATTCCACGCGGACGAAGTCGCGGGTAACGGATTTTATTAAATAAAACGTACGCTCCGAATTAAGTCCTACTTTTGGGAAGTCGCTCAAAAACTACACTTTCAGTCTGTTAAACATTTCAAAAACCAGAGCGATTTTGATTAAAATTAATCTTGCTTAAAAATATCGCATATGTCAGTCTTGAATTAAATTTAACACTGGAATCTTGACTTAACATTCGTCACTAACTCAAATATCCATAAGCGAATTACTGACTGTTCACGAAGATGAGTCGATTAGTTAGGCGTCTATCAATCATGCTCCAGTTAATCTCAGTGTGAAACGTCGTTATCGAATATTAAATATTCACCATTCCAGTTGATACAGTTTACTAAATTACTAATGTGTACTTTCCTTGAGAGAAACGTTAAAAAATATCTTATAAAATAAAACAAAAAGAAACGTTTCAGATCAATATCCCAGCACTACTTATTGCCACATAATATTTTTGTCTATTTTTACCTTGACTTAATTATTTTTCCAAATTTATTATGGATATCTTTCAAAATTATATTTGGTAAATTTAGTATGCCAATAATCCATCTAGATTTACCAAAGCGCACAGCGACTGGCATATAACCTACGCAGCCTAAAGGATAATTATCGGTGCACTTAAAGGCTCTGAAACTCTAAAAAAACTGCTAAAGACAGGTTGCAAAATCCCGGGCCGAGTTTTAAAATGCTCATACGATGCATGTACATGTACATCATAAATTTTAGACCCACATTTTACTACTTTAACAGAAAAGTTGTTTTTTCGTAGGATTTGCATTTAACCTTCACTTTACAAAGCGATCAATACAATAAGGTCACGAAAGCCGCAACTATCATAGCTAGTATATGATTTATAAAACACAATGTTAGTTTTCATACATTCATCCAAATATAGTTTATTAATTGTTACTGCAGCCAGCGGTGCGGCTTGAATCCACAGCCTTGGATATGGCAATCATAGTTACTGACGACAAAATTTTCTTTAGGTATAGGGATGAAAATTGTATAAAAATATATATAAAATCAATAAATTAAAAATCATAGTTTATAAATATGTAAAGCGTATTTTTTTTAAATAATAACATGTTTTAACATTTTGAACTGGATACATTGCGTTGTTTTTAAAAAAACTGAATATTTTTGGCCAATTAAAACACATCATCTAGCCCTAAACTAAGCAAAGTTAGCTGTACTATGGAAACTAGTTGACTGAGAAACACATTAGGTGAATTTTATTTTGTAAATAATTAATTATTTTTATATAAAAACACCTAGACACGAGAAAAGCAATATTTTTATCACGTTATATATTTCCCGTGGTGTGAATCGAACTCACACCCTTTGGCGCTGCAGTCAGGGTCGCCAACCACTGCGCCAAGTGTTTTGTCAATTTTTTTTACTGGCGTTGGCAAAATATCTATCCATTTGTACCTGAATAATAGTTTTTTTGCAGAATACACCCAAAAAGTGTGCACATAAACAAAGAAAACCGAAGTATTAGTACTACTGCCAAAGATGATCTTGACAAATTACTTTTCGTATATTTTTATAGTGCCTTAGTATTTTTATTATTAATCGAGAAAAAATATCTACGGTACAGTTTTGTAGTGTCTTATAATTTTAATTGTTGATTTTTTCTAGTTTTAGATACTTCATCTAGTCAATAAAAGCTTCGTTCGGTTATGAAACTAGCGTCATAAAACTGTACGGAAGAAATATTCTTAACTACTTGTTTATTTTTCATTATATATATTAAAAAAAAATATTTTGAGAGCAATAACATTTTTAATGCTTATCATATATACATATACTCAGATTCGTAATACTAGCGATTTTGAAAAATTGTAGTAAAGCTGTATCTGAAAAATAATCCAGATTCAAGTTAATTAAAATAAAATTTCTATACTTAAATAAAACAACTTCAAAATACGAGACTCACTTCGCATTGGACCGGCGTGGTGGAATACGGTCCAAAAGCCCCCTAATGGAGGAGTCGTGCGTTAGGAGAAGCCTATGTCCAGCAGTGGACTAAAACAGGATCAGCCTGTTGTGTGTATGTTTGTATGTATTTAAATGAATTTTGAGTAGTGTTTTCATGTTTTAATATAAAATATTTAAAATAAAAGTTATAGAGAACAAAGAAGTTAAACTTACGTCTAATGTTTTTTATAGTTGCATTAAATAGTATCCAAAATTCAATCCAGCAAGAGAAATCGTTAGACTACTAGACCTGGGGGCAAAATAAAATTTATTTATCAACTAGCATTAGCTGGGAATATTGTACATGGTAATTTAAATAAAAAATTGTCTTACTAAACCGAAGTTACTCGAATTTCTTATGATATTTTTCTAAAGACCTGTCCAATTCTGCCATTCGTGAACAAACAAATAGACAGATATTTTAATACTAGTTGTTTTGTTGCATATACGGGTTATTTATACGACAATGTTTTTACAACCAAGAGAAATTTTAACCAAATAATAGTACCGACTTCACACAGTATATAACCATATTTCGCAATATATGTCGGTGACAATGTGCCCTCTGCAAGAAACTACTTCGCGATTTCTACCATTGCATTACAAATCACTAATATCTTTCAAGTTATCATTAAGTTATTTAATCAAAGTGTTATTTATGACACGTCTTAAGCTCTAAGAATAAAGATTTTTTAATGCATTTATTTTTAAATAAACTTTCTATATTATATTAACTGTGCCTAAATGCCTCATTGCAATTTTCAACAATGCTTAACATTAAAACAACGTTTAACATTAAAATGGTTATCGTGGAATATTATTAAAACATAGATATATGCGCTCGGGGACTTTATTAGAGACCATTTTATGAAGTAAAATTATGATAAACTTACTTTAAGCCTATCTTTTACATTTTGGCAGCGTTAATCGCACAAGGTTGAGATTTTCAACGCCGCAATTTATTTATTTATCGAATATGTGAATTTTTGCTTTTGCTTTACTTTTAACTGCAAGAAATTATCTAGCGGTATCCGCCTCTAAATTTTACATATCTAATATATTTTGTATTAACTTTATCAAAATGTAAACGTATCATGTATGATACGTTTACATTTTTCATTTACGTATCATGTATGATACGTTTTATGCACATAAAGTGTTTTATTTTAAATCATTTGACGTTGATGTAAACTTACACTTACACTGTATTACTTAAAAAGAGGTTTGAATATATTGGCATTTTTAACAAGTTTTTGCTATACTGAATTATTCTCAAAACAAATATTGGAGCACCAGGATCGGAGCAACGAGTTGACGTATTTAAAAAAAACATACGCTGTGATTTGAGTACCGCTTTTTTGGTCGTTCAAAACGTTAAATCGTTCAAAAAGGTTAATTCAATTTACCGACCTAGTGATTACTTTCTAGCAATTTTGAGGCAAATATTTCGTTTATATTAATGTGTTCGGGTGGGTACCACCCTGGTGCCTATATTTCGCCGCAAAGGTAATGGAAAACACCGCTGTGCTCCGTGCTGAAGCGCACCGTAGCCAGCGTATTTACTGCAAACGAGACTTACCAATTTATATCTCACTGTAGCAACGCGTTGGTGATGTCACATTACAATGTCTATGGGCACGGTGACCACTCTCCCCATCAGGGTACCGACGGTCAGTCTGTCTATGTATGCCATATAAAAAAATCTTGGCTATAACTCCGCGTCACATTTATTTAAAGTTTGCACACTACAATGTCAGTTTAACAGACCATGCACAACATTACCAATGAACATAGAATTTAATAAGAACAGCATAATTTATTGACTGCATATGAATATTGATGCATTTTACTCCACAACAGTAGCTCGAAGAATCCTTTACGGCAGAATAATTAAGATAATGTTTGTTAGCTATTTTGTTACTTTGTTTCCTAGCACTAGATTAGACCATATGTAAAAAATAATTGGCTCCTTAATGTAATACATACAAACTAGTATAATAAGAATAATATATGGTTTTCTCATGCTCTTAATAAAATAAAACATAAAATAAAATAAAAATATTGCCAATAGAATCCTCTGAAAATGGCAGAGCACAAATAAAAAATATGATAAACATTAAAAAGAGAAATACGTCTGCAAACAACATTTATACCTTTAAATTAACCTTTGTTTTCCTTCTTACCAAGTGATTATTACGCCGTTTAACTAAGTCATCATCATCAGCCTGTATAGTCCACCGCTGGACATATAGGCCTCCCCTAATACACCTCCATCCATTACCAGTATCCCACCACGCTGTCCATGTAGTTGGTGGGTGGACCGACTTTTTACATGTCATCCTGACGCATGGATCAGTCTTATTTTCAGGACAATTAAGATCGGGTTCAAATTGCCCTAACCAACTAGGGAAACAATAATGAAAATTTGTTGAGTCCCCTGAGGATTCGGAACCACGACCTCAGTTCCTAAGGCAATAACGCCTAAGTACCATCAGCCGGTGGAGGCAGCAGGACTGAAGCACACTAAATAAGAAGTTATTATAGTCCTATATGCATATTTTATTGTTACATTAGGTCTGAAGGCTATTAGATGTCGTCTAGAAAGTTACCTATAGTGCAAATAAATAAACAATCTCTACATTCGTTCCCTGTGCTTAGTTTTAGATGGTACACTTAGGACAAAATTCTTTGCCAGTTTCGTATATGGACCGTTTATTTTGAAAGTGTGTAAGTCCATTTTAATTTGTTTCGGAGAAAATTAAAGGTTACTATATTTGTTGATTTAAAATACGCAAATCGCTATATCTTAGCAGAATATTTATTTATTTATCAACTAGTAATTTATTTATGTAAATTTGTTTTTTACACTAGACGGTGATAATATGTTGATGTGCCACAAATGGATTCTGTATCGGATCAAAAATTAGATAATTAGAAAACTGTTTAATTTAATTTTGAAAATCAACATTGCTTTAAAATATACTATTTTATTACACTCGTTTACAAATACGTGCAGCAACAACACATCAAATTTATTTTGACGACAATTATAATGTCATTAAGGGGAAAGAAAACTGATTAAAAGAATCTATTTATTTTCCGGTATGTGGTAGTGCTTAAAATATGCCTTATGCAACGGAGTTATATATGTGTAAATCAGGCTTGCCACTTATATTTTTCGTACGTACTAGGTTCTGCATTTTGCGCCAAAGGCTCCAGGGCGATTTTTTTTTAAATTTTAACGGTCTCTCTAAAATTTTTGTTGAAAATGAAATTCGCTCTACCTCACACAAAATTAATCATCTAGTTTTGGCTACACCTCCTGTTACATTATAATAATCTTTTGGGTACACAAAATTCATTTTTCTTAATGCTGTTTTATGGACGCCAAATCTGCGTTGCCTGTAAAAGTGAGGGTCTGAGAGTGAATAAAAATATGTGGTCAATTATCTCAATGCTGTTGTTAAATTAGAAAAATCTTTATAAGATTGCGAATTTTTCTGCATAAAGGTGACGCTGTTGTTTCTTTAATACACCAAAATACAGACAAAGATACGGACTCATACAGCCATGTCGTATTTATTGTCTTCTCAAAGATAATGCGTCGTACTTTTATTATACTTTGCTCTAATTTTTTAATATCTTTTTTTTAACTTACGAAAAGTGGAAACACGGAGGGGAAACAATGTAAATCGTCCACGGATGAATCTGCGTGACCTACCTAGTATAAAATAAATGAAAATGACTAAGATCTATAACACTGATTGGCATCCATCCGTTATACCACCTACCTCTGTCAATTGACTCTATACCTTCAATCAATGATTATGCAATTTGATTTACCGACCGATTTTAAGATGTACGAAACATGTGGAATTTTGAAAAATTAAACACGGACTAGTCATATATAAAATTGCATTAAATTAAACGTGAATTACGTGGACAATCTCACTCTTTCTCAAAAATGGACTTACATCACTTTCAAAATAAACGGTCCATATATAAGAAATACTTCAATTACCGTTTTAACCTGTTAAAAAAATGCGAAGAGGAATAAATAATCAAGGTATAATTTTATGTGGTGTGTTAAAACCAAGCTACAAGTTTTTTTTATAAATGCGATAAATGTAATACTAATACAAAATTATAAACACAGGGCTGACAATGTAACTATATAACTCTTCATGAATTAATTAAACTACGTATTGCGCTAATTCATGACCTGTAATTTGATGGAAGGATTAATTTAAAGGTCTCTCAAGCATTCAAGTTGTGTGTCGATTAATCAATATGTACAAATTATGCAAACAGATCAATGCTTTTTTTTTTAATTTTTCTAAATAGGACATTAGCAGAAGTGGTTAAAAGCGTTAAGATAAGGAGAACCAAGAGTAGAGAAAGAGAAGAAGAAGGAAACTTTAACAGAAATTCGTCATTGATGAAAGACATTCTGTAACAATTTTAATGAATATTTTATGTCTAAGTATATGATTAAAGATACAGGTATTACATCTTTTCTTTTGTGCATTAGAATCCGACGGTCGGGTTCAATTCTTGCAGGGACTTAATTACTTTTACCTTAATTCATACTTGGTTAGAGTTTGCGGGCCGATCAACCGTTAAGTAAGATAGCCCTGGCGCCGAAAGGGCAAAAAAGTCGGTCCTGCGCTTAACATCCTACTGGTCATGTCGGTCTCTATTCCACTGAATTATGAGATTATAAAGAAGAGGGAGTGTATATGCTAACGTTTAAATTTAGTCTATACACACATTCATGTTGTTTACCAGCATAGCACTTAATAAATAATCTAAATACTTATTAAAGTATTACATCGTCAGCTCAGGCAGTCCATTGCTGGACATATGCTACCCTTATGCACCTTAACGCCAGAGGGTTTTGGACCATATCCTACCATGATGGTCTGTAATGCGGCTGGCGGAAGGACCTACTTTTTACATGGGCCCATCCGACGGTGGACTATTCTTAGCTTGATACCCCAGTATTTGGCCCAAATTCTCCTAATCACCAGAAACATCGATATCAGCAAAGTTACTTCCTGCGGGTATTTTTCCTCGGAACCCACGACCCGGTTTATAAATAAAGGGTGTACCGCTAGACCACGGAGGTGGTTTAAAATAGTATAAAATAATCTCTACTATTATTAAATTCGAGTTTTACAAAGAAGGGTGATCATAAATATATTATTTTGTCATTTGGTCTTCACTGTATACTATAAAATTAAACTCTTAAATCAATTTTGAAGAAACTTTAAAAATTATAAAATTAGATACATATTTATTTATGAAAAGGCATATTTTTTTTTTTAAAATATGCCAAAGGTAATTATCACTTAATAAAATGCTTTGGGAAACAAATATCAGCTAATGGTTTCAAACTACACGACAGGAATAATAATTTCTGACTTTTATTAGAGCGGAAACTTTAAAATGAAACAAGACTAATTTTTTTTAATCTTTTTTTATTTTCATCCGTTGCCAAAATAAATAAGAATGATTAGAATTTTGCCCTACGAGGGCCCACCACAAACACGTCTTCCCACGGAGTGACTTAAGCCTCGTGGGCCCCGTGAGGGGAGCCTGAGTTGGGCCAACCTTTGAAGTTTCCTGTCAACATGCTAAATCGTGGTCTTCTCTAGTTGGGCTGATACCGCCTTGATTAAGACGACTTTTTAAGGGATATATTTCATAGCCATTGGGCCTTAGCACATTGCTACCACTCCTGGCAGCGCGATGCTAGGAAAGAAGCAGCGCAAGAAACTACAGCAACGCTCCTTGTGTAGCTATAGTGTCACATAGCAATGGGGTGGATCGACCCCACCGGCGTCAATGTTGCTGTGTGTGTGTGTCCCACACTATTATGTAGGTGCGCGTGACTACTGTGTGGGTTTACTAAATAGTAGCGAACTCATTTAATAGTTTACCAAATTTTTTGTACCTAAAAGATGATGAAGCTTGTCGCGTTGCCAAAGGCGGCATCTGCTGCTTTATTGAAATCATCTGATCAAATAGATCCAGCGTTTTTCAACAATACAACATACCGTTTTGGTACAAAGTGCCGCTACTAACAAGAAGAAACAATGTACCGTGGTTTTAAGCAGTAGGAGTTCGAGGGCCCGTCTCTGCGGCCCACCCACGCAAAGACGGTTACGTTTTGTTGTTACCCAATTAACCCAAAGGCGCTTTCATATATTCTGTACCCAATAAAGATAATGAAGCCTAGTCATGACGTTGCCAGCGGCGGAAAACACCCAAGGATTAATTGAACACATATAGATTAAGCCAGATCCAACAATATATTAAACAATGTACTGTTTAATAAGGCCACAACAATAGGCAGCGTTGGGACAACATGGTGGTTTTAGGTGGTGGGAGCGAGGTTACCCGGCTTGCGCCACGCCAGGCAGCGCAGTACATATCCCGGGCAAGGCAAAAAAGTGTGAGGCAAAATGTATAGTTACTGTTATTTTATTTAACCTCTAGTTCCTAACACTGATACTTCTGTTTAGGAATAAGTGATCGTAACCGTAAGTGATAGATGAATAGGCTGACGATTTCCGTATTTTTATTCTCTTAAAGAAAGGGCATGCATCATCATAAAAAGAAAGTGCTTTTGGCTTTGTTATAAACAATTATGTTGGTATTTGAATAAATATAATGATATTTACAAACACTATAAAATGATTGAAAAGATGTTGTACATTTTAGACTTTTTTTTATTTGTCTGATAATGAAACGTAATAACATCTAAAAACTAGTTTCGACGAACAACGCAAATGCTTCATGTAAATGCAAGACCCGTGAATAAAGAAAGAAATAAATATAACGTTAATAAAAGGATACTTTTAATGTGTTTCAACAATTCACATTTAGCTATTTTTGGATAACGGCATTTTAACGGTGGTTGATTCACCTGTTTTAGTAATGTAACAAAAGAGCTGTTAAAGCGAATTTTTCATGAGACATACGCAGGCAGACGAGCAGACGGGCTACCTGATGGAAGGTCACCGACGCCTGGCAGACATTGGCAACATCAGTGGTATCGCCAAATGCGTCACGGGAGATGTAGGGTGTTAACCGCTGACGCAGTAATACGCTACAGGTGGTGCCCTTCAAACGGAACAGCAGCAGCCACACCACTGCTTCGCGGCAGAAATAGGCACCGTGGTGGTACCCACCACACGGTCTCGTGTGCGGGGACCCACCAACGGTACTACTAATACTAAATTGAGTTTATTGATTACAAACCTTGTTTATAGCCGTTCAACAATATTTCGAAAATGCAAATAGCAAATTGTGCTCACAACATGCAACACGTCAGTATTTACAATAACAGTTTTCAATAGTACAGCGTACATTCGTTTTATTTCTCAATATTTCAAATTTATTTCTATCAAATTTCGATTATCGTAATAATAAGAAAACCAACATCAGGAATAAGGTCATTCGGATGTATATAAATTCCAACTATATTTTTAAATTGTAGCCTAAAATCCTATATAACATAATTTAAAAAATACGGGAAATTCAAGTTACTAACATTCTTTGAACTATCCTCATATTTACAAAAAAGGAAAAAGGTTATTTTCTATCGGGAAACATTGCTGCTCTTTAAAATATAAAAAAAAGGAAATTTACACTGCAAAATAGAAGCGTTTGGTTTTATTTCAGTAGATAAGATTAGTAGTTTAGATTTTAAGCTAGTAGAAAACAATTTATTTTGTATTTTATTGTATATTATTCGTCGTTAGTTGTTCACCGTATTTCAATAGTAATAATATTGAATATTTGATTGACTAAAACTTCGCTAAGATGGCAGAACGTAATTGGCCCGATTCCGCAACTTTATAGTTTGTCATAAAAACAAAACTCATAGCTAATTATTCATATCTAAAGAGTTTATTATAAAGAAAATAATAGAAAAAAATCTGGGTGTAAAAAAAAATGTTTTTTTGGAATCTTCATAACCCCTTGAGAAAAATAAGCGTAGTTTAGATTAAGGCTGTTTTTTAGGCCTCATTTGGAGTAATTTTATTGCTGTAACTTATACATAACGGTGGCTTAGAACACAGATAGCTAAAACCAAAGATCAAACATTTTACAAATATGAGTCGATTAGTGTCTTGTCTATCAATCAGGCTCCAGTTAATCTTGGTGGTTAATGACTTTATCGAAATGGAAATCTCCATTCCAGTTTATATTAGACTCAACCTAAGTAGTTTTACTTAGTTTGTGTACCACTTCTACAAAATAATGCTATTTGTGCAGTTATAAATAAACTCTATATCTGATACTCTATAAAAACTGTTTTAAAACAATCATGTGTATTTTGCTATTCTTAATTCAATTTTTAAAAAGCTTTTTGGTTAGCGAAAATAAATATGTTGAATTTTACCGACCGCAGATCATTTGCAAATAGTACTTAAATTTTTGTCGTGTTCACTCTTATTGTAAATTAAAAAAAAATATTAACTTTGAGAGATGCTAGTATTTTTTATTATAATTTAGCAGTAATCTATTGATACGTTATTTTTTTCAGTCTGTATTAGGAATAAAAACTAAATATGTTTGGAATCATCTGGGCTATAGAAAAAGAAATGAACTTATAATGAGGTTTTAAATGAATATATTTGTTTATCGTTACGGTTACGCATCAGTAACCGTAACGATACCAAATCAAATATGTTGTTTAGATTAAAATATATTTTATTTATGAGTGTCCAGAAAACATATAAGAGTGTTCAACTAATATATACCGGGAGGCAGGAAGTATTAAAGATTGGCTGCCAATGATTGGTGGGCTGAACTATAACTAAAAACAGCCAGATAAACCCAGTAAGAAAATAAAAGGAATTCCTATATACACTTTTAGCCATACAATATTCAGGAAACAACCCCATACAGATAAAAACTTTAACGGGCACTCCTAGTACCATTTAGCTGTTAATAAATGCCAGTTCGAGAGAGCACAAGGTATTTTAATAGGGCTGCAGAATGTCTAGCAAGTGCTACAAAACAATAGTCTCCTGCTGTAATTGCTATCTTGCACTATTTCAAAAGAGTTACATACCAGATAAGTTTAACATTAAAGAAGGCTTAACTAAAAATATATATTTAAAAAAATAAAAAATAAATATGTTAGCACGATCGGTCTCTCGGCCTACACTCCAGAACTTTCTGCCTCGAGCGGTCGTCGGTTCTGCGACTTTGTGACCGGCCCACTGCCACTTCAGCTTACTAATCAGGTGGGCTATATCTGTGACTCTGATTCTCTGATAGATCACATCATGTGTCAATTGAAAGTTTAACTAGACAATTAAAATCATTCTGTTAGTACTATAGAGTTGGAATATTATTTCTAAAGCGGATACTTAGAGAAAAGAAATTTTGACATGGACGCAAGTCGTCCTTGAGTGGTGTTATGCATCGACCCGTCTGTACGAGACATCGTGGCTGTTGTCGGGGTCAAGTGAGCCATTTCAATGTTCTTTTAGTATAAGAGACGATCAATTGTTATCATCATTTTTACTTTTTGGAATTCTCTTTTAGATTTCTAAAATAATAAGGTTATTAAAGCGTTATTTTAAGTTATATTTATCAATCACTGCTCGAGGTTTGTGATTTTTAATTTTATTTATTACTAGCTGCCCGCGTCTACATCCGAATAAAACAGCGAGATGTATTCAAATATAAAGTAAAGTATTATTTTATTACCTATATGTATCATTAATCAGGTACATAGTTTCATAGTTCTATCTTCAGCAATAACGAAATTACGTATAAGTTTTTATCCCCCGTATCAACCCTTTGAACCATTTTTTTGATTTAATTCTACATATGTATTAAGTTTAGCGGTTAGACGATAAAGACTGATAGATAGACGGACAAACAGAGGTGGTAGGTCCCTCTTTTACGAGGGACTGTCTGGGTAAGTACCACCCTAGTGCCTATTTCCGCCACAAAGCATTAGTGTGAAAACATTGCTGTGTCCCAGTTTGAAGAGCACCGTTACCAGCGCATTTACTGAGTAACCGAGGCTTAAAACTCTATGCTTCACGGTAGCCAGCGTGTTGGCGATACCACTGGTATTGCCAATATCTATGGGCGTCGGTGACCACTTCCCATCAGCTAGCCCGACTGCTCGTCTGCCGTAAAATATCAGCCATGGTGCTAGGGAAGCACTTATACTAAAGTAAAAATAAACGCTATGCTTACTTATAATAAATAAATAAATCTAAATGCTTAAAAAATTAGATATAACATTATTTTAAAATTAACATATTAAATGAAAATGTATAGTCATGTAAAATTACTTACACTGGGTATAACACTGCCACTAATTGCAATTTATTATGTTATTATGCTCATTCTGCACTCATAAATAAAAACCCTCTTCAATAACTGTAACGAGATAAGAAAAAAACACAAAAAGAAACAAATGAAATCTTCAAGATTATGAAAAGAAAATTTTCTCATGAAACATTTCAAAGCAAGTTTGTTGTCAAGTGAAGCGATTCTTTGTAATTCTTTGCCTTACGATGTTCCTTTGAGGCAATTTAGAGATTTTATTTACTTTTCATCTCCCGACTGCAATTATCTTGCTTTATTAGCTATTAAAATCATTTATTATGAAAGTGAATTGAAATATGATGAATTTGGTATAAAGGAATGCTCAATGGGTTCAATCTCACTTTTCGACTGCTACCCAGAAAGTGTTGCCTGCCCTGCCCCTCAAAACCCCCGTCAAAACTGTGACTCTATGGAACTTAGCCGATGGTGTTTAGCAAATTATAGAGGAACATCTACAAAATCGCTGTATATTTTCAATCTACACGAATTTGATCAAGCAGCAGAAGCTTTCGCTGCTGTCGCTGGCGTCAACACCACTGATGAGATCGAACTTACACACCCTTTGCTGTATGACACTGTAATTTAACACCATATATTACACCACCATAATGGAGATTTTTGCGCCACTTCTCGACAACGCTTCAAGAAGTGGTAGTAAAGTTAAGACAGAGCTCTTTTAATTATTTATTTTGTTTACGCGAATACAACACATTATTGGATTAAAGGATTTGTTACAGATTTTATCACGTTATTTCCCATATTTAAATTCCCGACATTTCGAACACTTCTCAGCGGCGATGGTCACGGGGTAGTCGACCCCGTGAAACCATGTAAATATGTGAAATAAACGTTATAAAATTCGTAAAAAGTTCTATTATTCAATAGAGCTCTTTTAGCTATTAAATTATTTAACTATTAAATTTTAGCTATTAAGAGCCAAGGCCTCGGCCCACTTGGGCAGCCCTCGATTCAGTATGCGAACGGAACCAGTTATAAGTGATGGCCCAAGCCAAAACTCCCCATCTGAGGTCTGCCCTTGGTGCAGTTAAGTCACTCTGTGGGGAGACGCGCGTGCTGCAACGGGCCACATCCGGTATGTTCTACAAGGTTTACTCCGTAGAGCACAGGTTCATCGGAAAAAAAAAACTATATTAAGATACAACAGATAGCTCTGATAGTTTCGTTTTCTGTTTCTGATATTTGAATGTTCGTTTGTTAAGTTTAGAAGCAAAATAACACATTTTTATTTGTATTTTTTACAATATATAAAATTAGTTTTTTATATTTTGTCATGTGTAAAAAAAAAAAGTTTTTTTAAGTACTTTTGGTTTAAATTATGTACTGTATTTTCATTTCAACTACAGAGTTTAACGTTAAGTACTGCCAGCTCAGTTTTGAGACTAGCTTTTAATTTAGTGAACTTGTAAAGCCTCAGTTGGAACCTCAGCGTCAACGCGAGTAAAGCGGATTAATGACTTATGTAGTGTACAAGACCAGTGTACATTTGCAAATGAGCAGTTGACAAATGGAAGGAATATCTGACTATGACTTTGATAATAACAACATATAACTTGAAAATTCTGAATTAAAAGTTTATTTCTATTTATTTAAATTTATTACGTAGCCTAGGTTTATTTTGCAATAAAGAAATACACGATTTGGACTAAGGCACAAAATTTTGGCAGCCTGCAGTAATAACTTTTATATTAAGACCCTTTATAATATTTGTACTGAAGTACTTAATGAAATTTTTGTAAGCATTTTAATAAAAGTTTTATGATATAAAATAATCACTAATATTACTTTACCGGTATCGAAGTAATAACATTACAGTTTCTTTAACAGTGGACACACACATATCATCATCAGCCTGCGATAGTCTACTGGCTGAATATGTACCTCCTCTAATACACCCATTAGGGTTTTGGACCGTATCCCACCACTCAATTCATCGTGTAGATGGACTGAACTTACATGCCTCATCCGACGCATGGATCATCTTATTTCAGACAATTGGGTGATCGGCCCAAATTGCCCTAACCAACTAGAAAACAACAATAAAAATTTATTGATTCCGAGCAGGATTCGAACCCTCGACCTTCGGTTTCTAAAGCACACGCCCTTACCACTAGGCTACGGAGGAGGTTTAAGTGTAACGAACAAAATTTTGTTTGTCAGTTGCTATTACAATTTTAATTATCAAAGGAGTTAGTACAACAGTGAAAAGAATATTAAATAACTTAGAGAAATAAATCGGAGTATAGGATTTTTTATATAAATGTTAACTCCTTTATCAAATGGGTGAACGGTAACACTGGTTAAAACACATTTTCCTCTTCGTTAAAAATAGCACGTTATGTGATTCCCACTGGTTTTGAAAAATAACTGCGCCTATAAATAGTCGGTTAGAAAACACTCTAAGATCATTTCTGGCCAGAAGACCACCGTTTGAAATAAATAGTTTAGGTTTACAGTCACTTTCGGAATATCATCTGGAGTTTAATAAGGTATCTTTAGTTCGATGTCGTTTCCCGCTCTTAGCGTAACGAGTTCATGAGAGAATTATTATTATGTTTGCTATTTTGTATTTTTTTAGTGTTCGCTACAGATAGATCTGAGTATAGCGTACTTTCACTTGTTAGTCACTTCGAAGTAGAAACAGCTGATCCATTCAAACACGAGTCCGCTTTAAAAGTCAGCCATAAAAGTCCCCTTATTTAAAAAAAGGAGGCAATGACAAACAAGTCAAATAGTTAAATCTGTCCTTTCCACCAGCCAGTTCATTCAGCGGCTGTTATGTCTTATCAGTTTAGTTTTAAAACAGAAGACGATGATTGTACCCCTACTGTATGCGTTTTGTTTTTGTCGCCTTCAGCAATTTATTTATCTTCTCAAAGAAATAAAATTCTTATCCTGTAATGAATCAAAATATGTGTTTTTTATATTTTAACCAGCATTTATTGAAAAATGGGAAGAAATTTCAGGTTCGAACACGATTTTTTTTTAACTGGTAGATCATTATTTGACAGTGAATAAAAAAGAACTTCAACATTGAATAACTTTGCCGAGTAATTCAATAGCACTTAATAAAATATTAAAGGAGTCATGGAAAATAAAACTACAAGTTGATTGGTCAAGAAGTTTTTTTCGGTACAATTCGATTTGTAAACAATAGTCGTACTCAGACAAGACAGACATAAGAAAACGGCTGTATTTAGATAATAGCACATTGATCTTATCTCTTATAAGTATAATTCAGAATAAAGTGATACATTTTATTTCATAATATTAAATATTATAAATGAAAGAACGAGACTATTATTTCACCAAACCAAATGTTTTTAACTATAAAACTAAATTTTGTTCTGCGATTAAAAACTTGATTTGACACGTAGACTAACAAGAACACAGTATGTAACTTACTTTATGTTAACCAATGTCAACTATTTAGAACAATAATTAAAAAAATATTACATATTATAAAACAAAGTCCCGCGTCTGCATGTCTGCCCATTCGCGATAAACTCAAATACTCCAGCACAGATTGTCACGCAGTTTCCACTAATCGAAAGAATGATTCTTCCGAAAGATTTAGGTATGTAAGTTGCATAGCTTCTGTGTGAGCATTTTACTCAATAAAATATAATAATATTTGCCAGAGATGTTATAAATAAATTAGGCCGTCTGAAAGCTTACAACAAAACGCTGCTGATGAGATATGTTGGAACTATTTTTCTTTTCTAGATCTTTAAAAAAGTCCTCGATAGCATATGTAATGGCTGGTCTGATTCGGACAGGACTATCTCCAAAAGATAACGAAGATTTTTACATGCTACTCGAGGACGAAACTGGGAAATAGCTAGTTTTATAATAAATATTTCTAAATATTCAAAAAATTTTGATACGCCGAAGGGTAAGTAAGTAATCAACAGACTTAAGGTTATCCAAAAAGCTTATTTAATAAATAAATTTTGTTTTGGTTTTAATTAATTTATAAAACATTTTATATTTTAAACTCCACGTGCATGAAATTACATGTTGGTACACCGAAGTCCAGGGAGCTTCATTCATGACAAATTTTATTCTTACGCTAAAAGTAAATATGGTTCTCTTTCAACATATTTTGTTTGTTTGTTAAAAAACATTTTTATGTTTCACGTAAATAATATAATTTAAATGTAAATTGCTTAAGGCAAAAACCACAAGAAGGCAAGTATGTTTAAAATCATTGCGAAGTTTATACACGGTATATGATTATTTGTATGTAGAGTACGGTACGGTATATGATTATTTCCTGAATCTGTAGACATAAAAAAGACATGAAATACTTTCGATTGTAATAACAATTATTACTTTAACTCAATTAATAAATTAAAAGATTAATTATCATAAGAATAAAAGAATAATGTGTACTTTTTTATTACCCAACGAATGTGTGTAGATTTTGATTCAAAATTAATATGCCTTTCATGTTATTTTATTTATTTTTATAGTTGCAAGAGTATTTAAAAATTCAATGTCCCCACTAACCATTTGTCTAACGTGGTGGAATATGGTACAAAACCTTGTTGAAGAAGGCGTATTAGGAATATCCAGCAGTGGACCAACACAGGCTGATCATCATGAATATTCCATATGGACAAAGTAAAAGATTTTAAAGCACTAATAAGAATTTAAGGTTTTGATGGGCTATTATTCCTTACTAGTTACACAAATATTGTTGAAAAATTTTAAAGATTATAATCCCACAATATATTGAGAAAGCTTCAATTATTTCTATTGTTTGGTAAAGGAATATAAAAATTATTAAATAAAATAACTCGACGGAATGAAAGTGTTCGACACGTCGGGAATTTAAATGTAAAAAATAAACGCGATAAAATCCGTAAATATTTATTTAATAATTATAGCCTTACCAATTTAAACAAAGACTTTCTCTTGTAGGAGATGATGACACCCTATTAGTGTATGAAATTGTATTATTATTTTATTTTAAATACTAAGTAAAAAGATGATCAACTACTTTTTGCTGGCGCATCTTTATAAAACAATGGGATTCTAATCTGATATCTAAATATGGGCTAGGCGAAGTTCATCAAAACTGAAGTATTTTCTTCAACTGCTATTTTCGCAAAGAATGACTTTTTACTCTTCATTATCTTAAAGAAAACTGTTTATTATCGCTAATAACGTTATCTCGGCGTTTCAAACGGCTATAATCGTTCTGGAAGGATGAGCTCAAGTTCGCTTAAAATCTGAATATGAAATTTCGCTCAAGTTACAACCTTGTTGTCACTTTCTAATAGCACTTATGAACAAAGTACTTTTCGTAAAAAAAATCTGCTAGTAATAAACAACGATAAGAAAGATGATTGTGTTTTCATGAAACACACCGTAGCCAATAGGATTTTTTCCAATTTATTTTCCTAATATAAATTACAGTGTCTCATACAAAGCTTGAATTTCATTTTTATTTTGTCGCAAAATAATTGTCTTTAGAAACAGATTTTTTTTAATTTTACTAGAAAGGCGACGCAGTGCTAACGTAAAAATAACCACATATATAGCCTATTAACAACTAAAAAAAGATTATTGCACAGAATTTATACTGCTTTACGGTTTGAAACATGAAGGCCAATTAAAAGACAACTATAAGTAATTTTACTTCATGGCGCTGTAAAGACTATATTGCTTACATGAATAATTTCAGTTAAAGTGTCAAAAACATTTTTAACAGATCAAGAAGAAACAGTTTCACCTAGTCCAAAATTTGCATTCTTAACTGTGTTAGCAGTTCTTGAAAAAAAAATGCGTTACTTTTATATTGAATGGAAATGTTAGACTTTAAACTAAGATCAATCAAAATAAGGAAATATCTAAGACTAGTAAGATATACGTCTTATTTTTTTGTATTTGTAAATATACATAGAGAAATACTGTAAAGTTATTGGAAAATTGTGTACTATCCATTGTCCGATTTGTCAAAATGTCTAAGTTGTCAGAATAGTCAAAGCAATCCTGTGTTTTGTAACATTATATATTATTGTAGAAGTGTAAGAATATTCTGCAAGACCCAGGGAGGTACAAGTTTGATTGTGAATGTATTCTCTATTATATAGGCTAAACTAAAGGATCCATTAGAATTAGGGAAAAAGAACACATAGCTGACGTGGAATCGCTGGTTGAAGAAGTCTGTATGCGAACATGTGCTTGATCAATCTAACCATTTTATAAGATTGACACACCACAAATCCTCTCCAAAGAATACTGATTCCTTTCTCTGGGATTATAGCAGGGCTATTGAAATTAAGAAACAATCAATTTAACAGAGAGAAGGCGTTTTGGTGCTACCACCTGCTCAGGATCCATTAATTTACAAAATGAAACCCAACCATAAAATTACTACTATATTAGTAAGCCTACCTTAAGCCAAAACCCTTATAAGCTCGGTATGTGTAAAACGTGTAAACATATGTTACAAAATGACAGTGGCTGGTATAATATAATCAATTCGCCTGTAACTGAGATGTATAAAGCGTCCAAACACTCCTTGTAAAATTAACCGCGATAATAAAATAAGAAAATATTATATATATATATATCTAATTTATTGTTACATAATATTATGTACGCAATATACACAACCATTTCAATCTGTTCGTTATTACGTGGTGGCATTTTTTATCGTTAAAAAAGTAACGTTTAGTAGTAATTAAATAAAAATTGTTATTAAGTATTTAATGTTGTCACTTTAGAACTAATAACCTCGCAGAATCAGGATAGATAAAACTAGTGCTGAGCTTAAACTGGGGTTCCTAGAATTTCAGTGTTAGCGTATATATTACTAAACGAAACAAGTTTTATATTCCATACGAAGGCAGGCGAGCGTTATGGCTACTTGATGAAAAGTGGTCTTTAACGCTTATCTCTTTGGCAATGCGGATTCGGCTGTTACTTTCCCCTGCGAACGTTCAAAAATAGGGTACCGTGGTGGTGCCGCCCCAGACGACTCCTCGTAAATTTTCAAAATAATGAATGCACATTATCAAATAAACAATTATAAAACCTAGTGATTACTTTCTAGCAATTTTGAGGCAAATATTTCGTTTATATTAATGTGTTCGGGTGGGTACCACCCTGGTGCCTATATTTCGCCGCAAAGGTAATGGAAAACACCGCTGTGCTCCGTGCTGAAGCGCACCGTAGCCAGCGTATTTACTGCAAACGAGACTTACCAATTTATATCTCACTGTAGCAACGCGTTGGTGATGTCACATTACAATGTCTATGGGCACGGTGACCACTCTCCCCATCAGGGTACCGACGGTCAGTCTGTCTATGTATGCCATATAAAAAAATCTTGGCTATAACTCCGCGTCACATTTATTTAAAGTTTGCACACTACAATGTCAGTTTAACAGACCATGCACAACATTACCAATGAACATAGAATTTAATAAGAACAGCATAATTTATTGACTGCATATGAATATTGATGCATTTTACTCCACAACAGTAGCTCGAAGAATCCTTTACGGCAGAATAATTAAGATAATGTTTGTTAGCTATTTTGTTACTTTGTTTCCTAGCACTAGATTAGACCATATGTAAAAAATAATTGGCTCCTTAATGTAATACATACAAACTAGTATAATAAGAATAATATATGGTTTTCTCATGCTCTTAATAAAATAAAACATAAAATAAAATAAAAATATTGCCAATAGAATCCTCTGAAAATGGCAGAGCACAAATAAAAAATATGATAAACATTAAAAAGAGAAAATAATGTCTGCAAACAACATTTATACCTTTAAATTAACCTTTGTTTTCCTTCTTACCAAGTGATTATTACGCCGTTTAACTAAGTCATCATCATCAGCCTGTATAGTCCACCGCTGGACATATAGGCCTCCCCTAATACACCTCCATCCATTACCAGTATCCCACCACGCTGTCCATGTAGTTGGTGGGTGGACCGACTTTTTACATGTCATCCTGACGCATGGATCAGTCTTATTTTCAGGACAATTAAGATCGGGTTCAAATTGCCCTAACCAACTAGGGAAACAATAATGAAAATTTGTTGAGTCCCCTGAGGATTCGGAACCACGACCTCAGTTCCTAAGGCAATAACGCCTAAGTACCATCAGCCGGTGGAGGCAGCAGGACTGAAGCACACTAAATAAGAAGTTATTATAGTCCTATATGCATATTTTATTGTTACATTAGGTCTGAAGGCTATTAGATGTCGTCTAGAAAGTTACCTATAGTGCAAATAAATAAACAATCTCTACATTCGTTCCCTGTGCTTAGTTTTAGATGGTACACTTAGGACAAAATTCTTTGCCAGTTTCGTATATGGACCGTTTATTTTGAAAGTGTGTAAGTCCATTTTAATTTGTTTCGGAGAAAATTAAAGGTTACTATATTTGTTGATTTAAAATACGCAAATCGCTATATCTTAGCAGAATATTTATTTATTTATCAACTAGTAATTTATTTATGTAAATTTGTTTTTTACACTAGACGGTGATAATATGTTGATGTGCCACAAATGGATTCTGTATCGGATCAAAAATTAGATAATTAGAAAACTGTTTAATTTAATTTTGAAAATCAACATTGCTTTAAAATATACTATTTTATTACACTCGTTTACAAATACGTGCAGCAACAACACATCAAATTTATTTTGACGACAATTATAATGTCATTAAGGGGAAAGAAAACTGATTAAAAGAATCTATTTATTTTCCGGTATGTGGTAGTGCTTAAAATATGCCTTATGCAACGGAGTTATATATGTGTAAATCAGGCTTGCCACTTATATTTTTCGTACGTACTAGGTTCTGCATTTTGCGCCAAAGGCTCCAGGGCGATTTTTTTTTAAATTTTAACGGTCTCTCTAAAATTTTTGTTGAAAATGAAATTCGCTCTACCTCACACAAAATTAATCATCTAGTTTTGGCTACACCTCCTGTTACATTATAATAATCTTTTGTGTACACAAAATTCATTTTTCTTAATGCTGTTTTATGGACGCCAAATCTGCGTTGCCTGTAAAAGTGAGGGTCTGAGAGTGAATAAAATATGTGGTCAATTATCTCAATGTTAAGTAGTTAAATTAGAAAAATCTTTATAGATTGCGAATTTTTTCTGCATAAAGGTGACGCTGTTGTTTCTTTAATACACCAAAATCCAGACAAATACGGACTCATACAGCCATGTCGTATTTATTGTCTTCTCACAGATTATGCGCTGTACTTTTATTATACTCAGCTCTAATTTTTTAAAATCTTTTTATAAACTTACGAGAAATGGAAACACGGATGGGAAACAATGTAAATCGTCCACGGATGAAATCGCAGGACTCACCTAGTATAAAATAAATGAAAAATGACTAAGATCTAAAACACTGATTGGCATCCATCTGCTATACCACCTACCTCTGTCAATTGGACTTGCACCACCTTCATAATCAATGATTATGCAATTTCATTTACCGACCGATTTTAAGATGTACAAAACATGGGAATTTTTGAAAAATTAAACACGGACTAGTCATATATAAAAAAATTGCATTAAATTAAACGTGAACTACGTGACAGCTCACTTTTCTCAAAAATGGACTTACATCACTTTCAAAATAAACGGTCCATATATAAAGAATACTTCCAATTACCGTTTTTTACCCTGTTAAAAAATGCGAAGAGGAATAAATAATCAAGGCATATAATTTTATGTGGGTGTGTTAAAAACCAAGCATAAGTTTTTTTTTTATTAATGCGATAAAATGTAATACTAATACAAAGTTAAGTAAACACAAGGCTGACAATGTAACTTTATATAACTTCATGAATTAATTAAACTACGTAATAGCCATCTAAGACCTGTAATTTGATGGAAGGATTACACTTAAAGGTCTCTAAGCATATTCAAGCTGTGTGTCGATTAATCAATATGTACAAATTATGCAAACAGATCAATGTTTTTTTTTAATTTTTTTCAAATAGGACATTGTGTAAAAGTGGTTAAAAGCGTTAAAATGAGAAACTAAGAGTAGAGAAGAGAAGAAGAAGGAAACTTAAACAGAAATTCGTCATTGATGAAAGACATTCTGTATCAATTTTAATGAATATTTTATGTCTAAGTATATGATTAAAGATACATACAGGTAATACATCTTTTCTTTGTGCATTAGAATCCGACGGTCGTGGGTTCAATTCTTGCAGGGACTTAATTACTTTTCTACCTTAATTCATATTTGGTTAGAGTTTGCGGGCTGATCACCCTGTTAGTAAGATAGTCCATGCGCCGGATGGGCATGTAAAAGTCGGTCCTGCGCTTAACATCCTACTGGTCATGTCGGTCTTCTATTCCACCGAATTATAAGATTATAAAGGAAGAGGGAGTGCATGAGGAGTGCTGTGGTTGCGCATACCTTTGTGCATTACAATATCTCCAGCGTAGTTAGCTGATCTCCAATATAGATTCATAGTCAAAGTCGACTGAAACATCCCTTATATTAAAGTTACTAAAAAATTAATGAATACATCTTGCTAATAGTCGTGGACGAGTAAAACGATATTAAACAATATTAAAAATTACGAACCCCAAACAGTGATTGATAAACAGTTACTTAAAATTACACTATAATAACCTACCCTATTACTAACATAATTATTTCCATGGATTAAAACATATAATAACTATGTGATGTATAAAGCATCAACTTACTAATCTTGTTGAAGAAAAACTTTCATTGCGTTATCAATTTAGTCTAAGCTTACGCGAATATTATTCAATATTAACTACAGTTTAAAGGTTTTATAATTTTAAATTACCTTAAAGTATTATATTATACCCCACTACGATGTTGATCTTTAGAATGTCAGAGTTAGTCCTGCTATCGTCAATACGAAAACTAAATAATTTGGTCTGATTTATGCACTTGGATCTGGCAGCATCTTACAGTCTTACATCATTAGTGTGCTTGCTTTTAATTTATTGAGTAATTGGAGCCTAAATAGGCAGGTACCTAAAACTAGACAGCTAAATCCTAAATCTAGACAGCTAGGTACCTAGCTGTCTTTTTTAAAGAAATTACGATCTTTACTTTTTATAGCTTTGCCATTCATAAATATGTATATTGAATTATTGATCACCTGTGATTTGTCAAATCTAATATCTCAGACCGGTCTAAAATTTGATCACAAGCTGAAGACTTGTTCAACGGTCAGTGTTTTGGCAGACCTCTTTCTGCGGCCCATGTAAGGGATATCAGAATAACAATCTAGCTGCTATACTCCATGCTCCTGTAAATGGCCTAACTAACTCTTAGCAGCTCAATAGCAAGGTCCTTATCGTAAATACCTTATTCCCTCTTAAACAAGCTTTTTGTTTTTATGGGTTTGTTTCCTGAATATTGTATGGTTACTAGGTTTTTTCCTTAGTTTTAGTGGTTGCTGACTGTTTATAGTTACAGTAGAACTCACCAGCCGTTAGCAGCCAATCTTTAATTTTCGCTGTGCCCCTGTGTATATTGACTTAACACACTTTCTGGACCGACATAAATGTTATGAATTTTTTTGAAAATTCACAGTTTCCGTAATAATACACAAACTTGATATGTTATTTATTACACATTTATATGTAAAATTTCTTTTTTTCTTTAAATATATACTAAGAGTGAACATAAGAAAAATGTAAGTATGTTACAATTTATAAACGATTTGCTTCCGGGATAATTTATATATCTTTAATTTTGCTAACCTTAATATGTTATAAATAGGTTTTTTCTTTTAATGATTAGGATTGATTTTAACCGAAAAAATATTATCTTTTTGTAAGTGGTACACGAAATGAATAAAGCTATTTAGGTTGAGTCTAATGTTAACTAGAATGCAGATTTTCATTTTCGATAAAGTCATTACACACCAAGATTAACAGAAGCCTGATTGATAGACAAGACACTATTCGACTCATCTTTGTGAACTGTCTGAACTTTGCTTATATCTGTATTATTATTCAATGTTATGTAAAATTTATAGCGTTAAATTATTTAAACGAGGCTTAAAAAAATCCTTAAACTAAATCGCTATTTAATGAACGACGTAGTTTTATTTGGGATAATTATTAAGATTTTGAAAAATATTTCTGTTTTCCTACTATCTCTATCTTCATTTACTATTATTTTGTTTTATTTAAACGCTATAGATAAAAACATTTACCCATAAGCTTTGTTTTCATGACACATTACGTTTTGATTGTTGATAGTTTTAGTTCATCAACTATTTTATATTAACAACACTTTTATACGGTGAAGTAATCTAAAAAATATGATAAAAATAAAGTGAGTTGTTTTCTGCTTGCGTGAAATTAACTGCTAGCATTATCTTATAAAATAAAACGGAGCACCTCAACGTTGCAGAGTATATTCTACTTTTATCTTTTAACGAAACTTAACGCTTTCCCGATAAGGAAATATTGCTTTTCCCTTTTGTAAATGTGAGATGGACTAACAAATTCAAAGAATGTTAGTAACCTGAATTTCCTTTATTATTCAATAAAGATTTAAAAATTACGGAAAAAACGTATACGTTTGTTTTTGCAACCTCTGGCTGCAGCCCACGTAAATGGCGCAGTCGGTAGGATCTACTAAAGTAGAGACAGTAAATCAAGATTGGCTAAGAATCGTTGGGTTGGAGATGATTTACAATAAAACTTACTTATTAAATAATAGATTCACAATGTGATTAATGTTTAAATAAATGAGTAGAAATATTACATTGTTTATTGTAAACTAATAATTACATACGGATGGTACCATTTAGAATGCTATTATCAATTGACATACTTACAAAATTAACCTAATTATTAATTCGCATTAACAATGCAAGAAACGTTTAAATAAATAACCGGTATAAAGTTTCTCTAAAAATTTTATGTTCTGATAAAAGTAGTAGGCTTAGTATTATAGACGTCCATAGGAATATAGTAAATTCTGATATGGCTTTCTCAAACGATATCGGCGCTATCACAAGGCACTCCATGCATTACGTGACTTTGATAGCAGCCTATACGTATTAACCTGCTTTATCATATATGAAATCGATAGGTCGTAAAAAATAAACCTGGTGTTGAATTTGTAAATTTAACCCTATTAAATGGTCAACAGAACAAAATAACTGACCTACACAATTAGGAAACAACAGTAATAAATTATTGAGTTCCTGTAAGATTAGAACTACTACCTCCGGTTACAAAGCGCAACTCCAAACCACTAGAATACATAGACAGCTGATTTATAATTAGAGCGTTGATAACCGCAATGTAATGACAACTATCTACGTACTCTCTATGTTAATACGTTCGCAGAAACGTAGACAACAAAGGAATGAGCCGCGCATAGTGAACATAGTTCTCAAAGAGCGTTTCTAAGTTCATAGTAATTCCATGTCTTTAACACTCGAATGAACTTAATAGTAATATTAAATTTAAGTAAACCTTTAATTAAATCAATGCTTATTTAATAAAATTAAAATGTAAAAATAAAACAAAAAACACAACTACTTGCGAACATATTTAAGAAATGCATTTTTGGCATTCCGAAAATTAACCCCAATGATACAAAACCAATAGGTCTCATGACAACATAAGTACTTTATGTTCTGGCATATTCAAAACTAGCGACTTACCTGGGATTGGCATGGATGTAATGCTGACACCTGGTACGTTGTACGTTGCACCGCTACCGCTGTATATCTGCATTTTAAATCTGTAATATATACAAAAATGTTCATTAAAATTGCCTGATTGAATAAATATAAATGATGTATTGGTTAAAATCATTTCGTGAATGAGCCGGTTTTTTTCCCAAAATGTAAAGGATAAAAGTAGCTTTGACTGATGGACAGTGAAGCGACTTTGTTTTATACTATGTATATAAATATATACAGTTAAAACAAGAATTTCAGCAACAACCCACCGGAAAAGCAAACTGTAGTGGCAATGGGCCGGTCACATTAGCCGCAGAACTGGCGAGAGCTGGAGTCGGAAAGTTCTGGACCGAGGCTCAGCAAACATACGCTCTGGATAAAATAGTTACCACATTTGTAGATCGGCCGATGTGGGATGGATGAGAATAGATGGAAATCGGAAACGGTGGCGTGCATTAGGATATGTCGTCAAGCTTACGTCCAGCAGTAGAATGAGATAGGCTGATGATGATGATGATGATGATGATAAAAATAGGGTTTTGTTCTAAATATGATTGGCACTGAATTATTGAGTAAGTAAACGATTTTTCTAATTGTATTTTAAATCTAATTAAAATGCAGTTTCTAAACATACATAGTTTTTGCCTGAATTCCTAAAACAAAACTTAGTTCAGAGCGTATAATATCTTTTTTTTCTACTAACGTGTTGCATGTTTCCAGTTAGTTTTAAAATAACTTATATTTGTATTCAATGGCAGATGGCATTTTATTTTATATTTACTGCCATAAAGTTATTCGATGAGCGATATTAAAATTGAATAATATTCTTTTATCGCTCAACTTTCAAAAATATGTGAATTTAAAATAAACAAAAATAATAAATTAATCGAGGTTTCTGTTACTAATGATGAGTAAACGTTAATACCTTAGTAAAGATTGGTAATGAAACTTGATCATGCATAATATTTACATTAATGTATAAAAACTATTACCTATAAATATTTGATAAACCTAATTGTATTTATAACATTAACACAATTAAGTCCAAATATCACATTAGGAAATCTATTTCTAATTGAAAACCTACAATCCGTTGAAAACAGTTAGGAACAGCCAACAGGAACTGTTAAAGTAAATAATGGTTGACAGTGTAACTATTTTAATATCAAAATCAGCTATTTTACGCAAAAAAAATTTGCACAGAAGTAATCTACACAAACACATAAAGTAGGTAGTAAGGATCTGTAATTAAGTTCGTAAGCGCATATATCTATGTTCTACGAATAATTCCAATGGCCATTTATTGTAAAACATTGTTTAAAATTGCACAAAGGCTCAAAGCTTATTTAAGATAATGCAATTTGAGTTTATAAAAGTAAATGCATATAAAAAATATTTATTCTTTGAGCATAATATTATTGATTTGAAATACAGTCGCAGAAATCGAGGGGTAGTTTCTAGCAGAGGGCAAGTTGTCACCCGCATCTATTGCGCAATATGGTTATAAACTATGTGAAGTCGGCCATATTTTTTGGTTAAAATTTCACTTGTGCATAACATTGTCATGTAAATAACCAGTATATGTAACAAAGTACAAGTATTAAAATGTCTGTCTATCTGTTTGTTCGCGATTGGCAGATCAAATTTTGATAGGTCTTTTACAGAAATATTGCAGATGTTACTAGGAGTAAAAAGTATCTAGCTGCCTTGTTTTAGAAAAGTTATTTTTTAAATTACCGTGCGGAAAAAGTCCTGGGCTACAGCTAGTTGATAAATAAATTTTATTACGCCTCCGTTTCTAGTATTCTAACGATTCCCGTTGCAGGATCGAATTGCAGATACCATTTTATGCATATAAAAGCATGAGAATATTACAGGGGTACTTAGAATTAAGTTCAAATATGAAAATTCTTTTAACTTCTATTTTTAATGTTCTAGATCAAAAACATGAAGGAAAATATCTCAAAATTAATTTACACAATTAAACTAATATTGCTTAACTGATAATTATTGATTATGTTACATCCTTTTATTAGGTTTTTCACGCCTTTAATTGATATTTATTAATAAATCCTTTATTGTTGACATCAGTAAGTGTTTTAATTTGCTGCCTAAAAGAGGCTTTAAAGTAATCTAAAATCACTTGGCTTGATATGGTAACGTCTTAGAGTTCCTTTAGAGTTTCATTTCATGATTATTATCCATTTTCAAATTTCCTCGTACCTCATCCCTTTATGACCTTACGTTCATGTCATATTTCTCGGAATCTCTTAAGTCTAAAAGGTACGTACATACGTACGAGGGGCTTTGATCTCACATATAAAATGATTCAAAGGCTTAATGCCAATGACATTGCCTTCTAGTCACAAGTAATATGTTGAAAAATTATAAAACAGGCGCACGTTAAAATTGATTATCAATTATGTGAGAAAAAATATTAAATTAATTTATGGCTTGAACTTAATACCTATAAATATAATATTTGAAGCCTTGAATTTATATTTTACTACAGATATAAAGTAAAGTCTGCCATATATTGTAACATAAATTACTATATTGGACCTGTATGAGTGCCTATAGTTGATAACCTTCTTCCTATTATTACTTTTATCATACAGAATTATGGATCTTTTGATTATGTCTCCTGTCCGCTACCAAAGTACCCGTAATTCGTTTGATGCAGATGATTTGCAGGCACCCATTACTGACTTTTATTATATGAAGCATTTTTAGTAATGTGTAAGAATTTAATTAACCTAAATTGGATTATTTTTCGGATATAGCTTCGCTACAATTTTCCGCGTTTGAGGTAGTATCTGGGTATATGTACATATGATAAGTATTCAAATACTATTTCTCATAAAGCATTTTTATTTTAATTAAATCAACTTTCTAGTCGATGTTAAAAATAAAATCTGATTTATTTCATAGTTTCAAAATACTTTTTAACTAATAATAATTGTTCGAAGATATCGTTCTGTAATCTTGAGTTGTAATCACTACATACGTTTATGTGATTCGTCGAAGTTGTCCAAAAGCCTCAAAGTGTTCTCATAAATCTCGACAGAGTTTGCATTATTTGTCACATAATCACCGCCCATTAAGTAAACCATAATTCATCCCTCTCGTGATTATGATTTGCTCATTGTAGAAATATGCATTACACAGTGACAGATATTTTCTATTCTTCTTGGTATACAAGCTCAATGTACTTCTTCATTGTAATTCTAATAAACATTTTATAATGTTTATTCATTCTATGATTTTTGTAAGTATTTGCCTTTGATTTAAATATTGCACCCCGTAGCACAATTTAAGAAAATTAGATATGTGTAGATACGATTACTTAAAATTAATTTTGAGAAGTAAGAGAATTTTAAAATCATTTTTGTATTTTTTGCTTGTTCTTGTACAACAACTGGTAAAGAATATTGATTCCGTACAGTTATATGAAGCTAGTACCATTTGGGGATCCTGCGTGAAATCTTTCGAGAGTTCTGTCGCACCAAGTAACGGGAGCCGCTTTTCGCTCTTCACAGAACGAATGCGGTATCGGGAAAACAACTTGTTTACACCTAATTGTTCATGCAAGATTATTTGTATTCGACTCATGCCAATGTCAAAAGTTGCCTTAAATTGCGGTTTTCTTGTGTGTAACGTGATCTGTGACTAGAAACAATAACAGATACGTCATCTGACAAAAAAAAAATATTAGACACTACAAAACTATACCGCAGATATTTTTCTCTGGTAGGAAGTAAACCAAAAACTTTTAGGGGTATATCACAGTTAAACGCATCAAATAAATCATTATTATCATCATCAGCTTGTATCAGTCGACTATGGACATAGACGGCCTCCGATGGCACACCACCGCTTCGGATCACTATCGGCCTACTCTCCGCCCACTACAGCCACTTTCAAAGTGTCGTCGCTTATTGCCGCAGGGACTACACTCGGGTGTCCTGCCGAGACAGTTTGCGTCCCCGATGCATCTAGGACTGGGGCGCGCCTGGACACTTGCCCTAATGTCTCGCCGTCGAACGGTGGAGGCCACGCTCCGGTCACTCAAGAGTGGTGGCTCAAGGTGGTGGTCAAGTGGTGGTGGTAAAGTAGGACTCTCAACATTCCGCGCGACGCAGTTTCTCCGTAGGAAACGGCTGTTTCTGGGAGGTACCCATGCCGCACTTGCAGTGGGAGCCCTACAGAGAGTGCCACTCACTGCGGCGTGTGCGGGAAGAGACTGGCAGCATGCTTCAGCCAGTCGTGGACGGCAGGAACTGCCTTAGTGCCAGGATGTTTGAGCGTCGAAAGGTCCGTTACGGGGCGCCGTCCTTGTAGTTCTTGCGCGAACGAGGAGTGCCCAGAAGGAAGCTGCGGAAAGATTCAGGGTGCCGAAGAGAAGCGTACGCGCAACCTCCGACACTGGAGCCCCATGCAGGCGTGCCGTGCAGAGGTGCCTGCCGCCGAGATGAAGGAGCTCGAAGGGGAGTGCCCGATACCCTGTTTGCTACCGGCACGGCACCTAGACGACGGTCAGGTGTCCCAGTAAAGCCTGAGGAGAAAGAGGCTACGCGAGGTACGCGTGGTCACGTCGCGCTGGGGTCACGTCAGCGCCGGGGTCACGATTGCGCTGGTCACGTCGCGCCGGGTCACGCGCGCTGGGGTCACGTCGTGCCGGGGTCACAGTCGCGCAGTCACGTCTGCGCTTGGTTCAGTCGCTCAGCTCGGACTGTCTAGCGCCGGAGGTCAGCACGCAGCCGGGGTCACAAAGACTGTAAAACAACGCCCGCGGCCATAGCTACAGCGTAAGGGAAACCGTTGGTTTTAGTGGGTAATAAACCGCGCGCACGATCTTTAGTCGGGAGCCTACATATCCTGCATGTCCTCATCACTCTGGCGGCGGTAGATCCGAAGCTGGATATTTCATTCTACCACCCTCTGAGATGTGTCTTCAATCACTAACGCGCCCTTCTGTCTCCATCGACTTGTGTTAGGTAATGACCTCCGAGTACATTACGTTATTTACTCTGACGGGAGCCATATGATCCATGATAGTTCGCCCATAAGTTGAGGCCCTTAAAACTCCACTGCTTTCTGCAATTTCTGGACGCAGAAGGAGAGAGAGATCGAGACACCATGCCAATGTCCTCTCTCCGAGCCCTCCACAGCGCTTACAGTACGGTCCCGCTGAGTCAGGGAAGAGATAGAAGAGCGACCTACGGAATACTGCACTTCTCTTCCCTCATCACTCCACTTTGTTTTATTTTTTGATTGCATACGCAACAGACGAGCAATCAGTCCACCTGATGGAAAGCCTTGTTAAAATTTTATAGACAAAACTTATTTTTACGTTACGGCAGTGTTTGTAATTTAATCGTAAGAGGTTGTAATGTTTGATTCCGTGTTTTTATTTTCATTTCCTAATATCTAATAAACTAATTGACACAATTTTTTAAAAGTAGGACCAAATTTCAGCTCATACCTTTCATTTTAAATAAGAAAGAACAAATTCGGAGCAAACTAGAGAGAAGCAACGAGATATATGTATAAAAACAACGTGCGCACAAATTGAGTTCTCTTTCTTTTGGGAAGTTGGTCAGAAATTAATGTAGACCTTAAAATTAAAATAGCGTGCAAAGAGAATTAATTTATACCTAATAGTCTGGCCAAATAGTGCTCTCAATTAATTGTTAGGATATATGTTTTATCAACGACAGATTTTTAAAATGAAACATAGCCAACCTGGGAGATGTAAGTAGCTCTTCTCAATCCACAAATAAATATCTTACATCTTGTAACTCATTGAATTTTTTATTGTGACGAGATACATTAAACGTTTATTTAATAATAATCTCTTAACTACTGAGTACAAATCAAATTTTGATTTTCCATGATAAGCTTTTTGCAATAAAGTTATAGCTAAATTTACCATTTTATTTGCATTTCTTGTTATTTTTGCAATTTTACTTGTTTTTGTAAACATAAAAGTAAAGATTTAAGATCAAAAATGTACGCAATAGTTCTCGTCCAACTAAAAGTTAAAAACAATGACTTAGCACAAGGAAAAAATCTCAAAAAAAGACTTATATTAGATTCCGATAAAAATGCACATATAAACAATAAAATAATTTGATTTAGTAGGTGCACGTACGTAATCTTCTGCAGATAAATTCGATTCCAAGTTTTCCATAGATTCTAAACTACACAAAACTCTAAATTAAAATAAATTAATATCAGCGTAAGTTTCTTTCACAATTTTATAACAAAACATTGTTTAGGACAAAAACAATTTAAGTAGACCAAACAAAATATGTTTATGAATATGAATTTATTTGCTTTAAATACCAGTACTCTGTAATACTCAGTTTATTTTAAAAACTTTGAGTATAAATGGAAACGTCTTATGCACGCGACTTAATGTTACCTGCTTTGCGTGCACTTTCCTTTACAAAGTAAGCGTAATTATGAAACCGTCTTAAAGCGCTTGCAGCATTCATTTTATTTCAAGCCCTTTTTATACAGCTACCACATGAATATGTTTATATTTAGTTTGTGGGATTATAAATATGTTTTTTCTTAACTTGTTTTACTAGTTTCACAAAGGTTTGTTTTTATATTTTTTACCCAAAAACTATTTCATAGTAGCTTTCTTTATCAAAAAGCCAATCTAGTCCGTGACTTCTCTTAGGGTTTTTCTTTCTGCAATGCAGAACGTACACTCGAACTCAACTGTAACTTGCTTCAATCAATCCCTGTCACGTTACTAAAATAATGATTCTTTTTTAAATATTTTACACGACCACGCATTTTATTTAGCTGCAAGTCTCACTTGTAACTATTTTTATATACTTTTTGCTCAAGTTAAAAATAATGTAATTTTTAAACCATTTGTTTTCTTCAGCAATGAAGTCCATTTAGACTTTAATGGCTTTTTGATACCAGCTGACCTTAATACTATGCCGCATCATTTATTTTATCGCCAAAGTTATTAAGCTGCCTCCTCTAATTACGTGCATAAGGTTTAAAGAGTGTTAACTCTTCCTCTACTTCTTATTAGTTTTTGTGAGCTTATTTTGTTTTTAACGAATCAGTTACCCGAAAGAACTTGCTAAAAAATATTTAAATTTAAAATCAGCAACTTTATTAGTAGGATTTGGCAACATTAAATATTCCTTTAACATTATAGAAACTTTAATTTTTAATATGCAATTTCAGAATGGACAAGTCGTGATAAAAATTATTAAACTTCATATCTTTAAGTTATTAAGGAATAATTAAAGTTAGTCATTACTAATTTATTACGATATTGGGTAATGGGAGTTTGGAACATTTATTCTGAAAGTCGCATTGGCTAAAAAGTCCACTGCCTGCCTTCCTCAACGTCAACCCTGCGTCAATTAACTTCCTGCACATTTGCACTCAAAGAAGATCGTCATTCCATCTCGTCGAGGGTCGTCCCACACTGCGTTACGTACGAGGCCACTCGAGAACATCTATTTCTCATCGGTTATCGGCAGTTATATGGCTGGCCCATTGCCACTTCAGCATGCTTACTCTGCAAGCTATGTCGGTCACCATCGTTCTGCTATGGATGTCTGCATTAAGCAATATATCATGCAGAGAAATTACGGGCATAGCCTGCTCTATAGCGTGCTGAGCGACTTGGTACTTCCTTATATGGCCTGCAGTGGGGGACCACGTCTCAGCGCCGAAGATTATTGCCGTCACTGATAACACACTTTGGTTGAAGATCTTAGTCTTCAGATATTGAGGGATATCAGATGACTGGTAAACATACTCGCCCCGAACAGGTTCTTGCTTTATCGTTGTTGTAGGGAGGTGAACAAGCTCGCTTTGAATAGGGTCTAGTAGGGTGCAGTGGACAGGGACATGATGGATACTAGAACGAAAATATTATATAGCTGTTATAAATTCCATAAACAAAGAGGTATAGTTATAAAAGAAATTTTCGTGTTTATTATTTTTTATGTGTTCTTCATAGTGGACTACGTATCCAAATTATTTTAGGACCTTTGCCATCAAACGGGGAACAGGAGAAAAGTAAAACTAATATGAAATTGGTACGAACAAAACTTTTCGTTTTCGGTTTGTTACGATGTTTACATACTAATCAATATATTTCGAGTTGTAAACATAATTTATCCATACAATTTCATAAATATTACGTAAAATTACATAAGCCCTTATGACATGTTATTTTTGAAGATTTAAGCGATATGTTAAAAACTTATCAGTCAACAGGGTTCCTACGGTAAGCAATATAACGAACATAACTCGAAAACTTAGATTGCTGTGGGGAGATACCACGGTCAACTAATCAATTGGCCAGACGAGTGTCTCTATGATGTAGATACGTGAACTTCGTTTACTTTTAAATAAATTATCTTAGCTTTATGGAAAACATATATTTATTTTATCTATTATATTAAATAAACATAAATAATATTAAATTTTTGTCTGTCTGTCTGTTTGTTGTTGTTAATCTCTGGAATTTTCCGATTTTAAAACAACTTTCGCTCGAAGAACTTTTTGACGGAAAATGGAACTTATTAAACTGAAGCAACATATTTTTATTCCACAAGTAGTAAATAAGATATTTAAATAAATTGTGGCAATATAGGATACCCAAAAATATGATTATTCTATAACCTAGGCAACGAGGTTGCCTTGTTTCTCTTTGTGTTTTCAAGTAATTATTGTCAATTATTAACCGATTTCGCATTAGTATAATCTATTATAAGCTAAAGGTTACTGTGTTTTTACCTTTATACTTGGCATATATACGTTACAGTTGCTTTACTCCAGTTTACGACGCAAGGCAAGAAATTATTTTTAGCTGCTTTATTTTGTTATTTTATAATAAACCTGCTTTTAAGTACCACTTAAATTTATTCATTCCAGGACATATTAAAGTATAAATTGTGTGTTTAAAATTCGTAAAAATAAAAGAATAAATCAAATTTACTCGTTATACAATTACAAATAAATGTATACATATATATTACAGAACTTAGCAATGTATTATTTATCTATCTCAAACAACTTACGCTTTCGTAGTTGTTAAAGCAAGATTGTTTTAATAAAGGGAAAAATACATCACAACAACATTTTACACAACCGTAAAATGTGAAATCAGTAGATATTGAACATATGAAATAAATAATACTTTCCGTATTTCCACTATGTAAATTTATGTATATAACAATTTCAATGAACCTGAGGAAAACAAAAACATTCCAATTATTATGTCTATATAATATATTTAAAAAAATGATTTTAATTTGACTGTTGTCCGAAAATCTATCAGTAATTGAATCACATAAGCCTTTAAGACCGTTCTTACATCAGTTTATTCGAAAGAAAAGTTCAATTACTTTAGCATATTTATTATTAAAAGCATTAAGTCTTTTTTAAGTCTCAGGAGTCGTAAACTTTTCTTCACTATGTTAACAAATGAGTGGCAGCTAAAAGTCATTCTTTCCTCTTAAACAAAAGTTTAAACATAAGTAAATAAAATCTCTTAAAAGTGTAAACGAATAACAAAACGCAGAACATGTATTAATAACAAAATAAATCGTGCTGATACAGACTTTAAAATTTTGTGTTTCGCTTTGGAGAAATATTGTCGGCTGAATGCGATACCTATTATTCTCCGACCTCCACCTGCTGTCTGTGTAAAATCGCCCATTCATTTTATACAGCGGAATGTTTAATGGACACATTTAAATGTTAAACTGTGAGTGAAATATTTTGACAAGTATTTCTGATGATTATTTGAAATAATATGAACGCACATCTTTTTTGTGCGGCAAAACTTATATAAACAATAAATAAAATTGCAGTGTCTGTTCATGACATCAAAGTTACCGTTTTTAAATATTTATATTGTTATATATAACTGAAACATGGAACCAAATAATATTTTTAAAATTTTTGTCTGATTGTCAGTTTGTGATGGCCAATCCCTGAAATTTAGGTAACCAGGAGTAAGTTAGACTCCTTTTTTATGGTTCAAAAATATATATTAAACACGCGGAAAAGTCTCGGGCAACAGCAAGTTGAAAATATAAGTAAATTAATGTTTTGCCAGTCTCACTGGAATGAAGCCCTCAAACTAGTCTAGTATAATTTAGGGACAAATATTGTTGTTACGGATGCAGCAGCTTAGTAATAGATTCCTTGTCAGATTCAGGTAATTAAAGAGTTATACTAGAAACTAAAAAATAATATTTGATTGGCGATAAAGGGATAAGGGTAAAATTTAAGAATACTTTATTTAAATTCACATCTTAATATGGTACATAGCCTGCTTTGTTTAGCCGTGGGTAAGTTTAGATGCACTTGGCCGACCCTATGAGAAAGACTGTCTGTAGAGGAGCCACAAAGTTGGTTGGACAAACACTTTCGACAAACTATGTAAAGTTCAGAAGGTGGGTGGAAAATGGTAGTGTGTAAAAATAAGTAAGGAAATTCACTTAGAGCTTATAAACATATTTAACTTATCTAAAAATTTGTAATTCCGTGACATATAATAAATAAGACTAAAAATAGGACTATTTTTTAATGATCTCTTCAGTTCCAATGGCTAGAACTAAAAGTATCCAGAATAACACAACAAAAAAGTCCGTTAAAAAAAACCGACACTTGTTAAGTCAGAAGCAGTGAAATAAATTAATACATATATATTAGAAATGATCATATGCTCCGTATTAAACAAGTCAGTCACAAGGGGTCAATGAAACAATTTCAAGGTTCGTTTATAATTTAGTTTTTAATAATTATCAAAGTATTAAAATGAGTCTATGTTCTTTAAAATTTTATAAAGTACGTACGTACAATGCGTTTAAATTAACTGCTATCTAAACCGTTTATTGAAAGCGGAAATAAGGCAATATAGCAGACATAGTTCAAAAAGTTAGATTTCTGTAGTAATATACGCTCTTCCAATATACCCATATTAATAGTTATACTTTGCATATGTGTAGAGAGACTTGTTCTGTTAGGCGGTTAAAACTGCTTACTTTTAAAAAGACTAATTTACAATTATGTTTACTTCCGTTATGTTCAGTATTTCTTAATGATATTAGTTTGAGTTTTATTTTTCATTCAATATAAAACATAAAGTTGCATGACCCGTATTTTTACCAGGTGAAAAAGTTATAATATGTCCTGGCTGGTTGTGGGAAGATGAAGTCTAAGTGACAAATTTTAAATAATCTTAGGTTGATAGTTTTATAACAATAGTAATTTGCGATGACAAATATTTTTAATATAGATATACAACATGTGACATTCGAATAAATGAATCGATCATAAGAGGGAGAGAGAAGGCGGTAGTATTGACGTATTTTAGTAAAAGATATTTTATGAACTTCAATAATATGAATTCATTGGGAGTAAACCATAAAAATTACATATATACAATTCCTAGAACCAAACTATTTTTAAGTTAAATCATATCGAGGTAAAACTAAGTACACAATATAACACCAGAAAGTTCATTTTCGTGCTCTAAACTTTTTACCCCGTTATTCACTGTTAATGGAACGAAAATAAACTTGTATAGAGATTTTCACGTGCCTTTATATAAGACGCCATTTAAAATTCTACTTAAAGATCGCTTATGATGATTCAACGACGAATTTTTTTAAATAATTTATTTCGTGAGATACTTTTTCCGCAAATTAAATATATAATTTAAATAACAAATTGCGTTTCTCTTTTCCAAGCTCATCATCATCAATCCCAATTCCTAGCTTCCGAATTGGTACACATACTGCAAGTGTTAGAGATCAATGGCTACAGTTGCCGGCTGACTTACCGCTTAGCAAACTCGACTATCTTGCAACGGCCTTAGACTGCGAAGCTAGTACCGGTATATACTTACCATACATGCGAGGAGTGATGGATTGAATAAGACACACTGTGACAAGGGCGTCATCGCCACCCGCACTCCCTGCCCCGCCGTCGTCATACATTACCTGCTCTGGCCGTGCGAGATGGGATGCGACCGTGAAGTTATCCCACGTCCGGATGAAAACCTCCGATAGGTCCGAAACAAGCGATTTTACGATTTAAAGAGTTCAGCCGTTTATAGTACATATTTTAACATAAGTAATTTAATTTTAACCAACAAGAATAATTAAACTCTAAAACATGAAACGTGCCTCCACGTTTTTTCGAGTATAAGTCCAATTTTTACAGAAGGCCGTGAAATATACTAAAACTATAAGACTTACATCTGGCGCATACCAGAAAAGAAAAAATAATATCGAGCTGAGGTATAACATCAAATGGTTAACGGAGAATAGAGAAACTTCAGCGATAACGCTGCGTTTTCCATGGTCGTTTTATTTACTATCAGTTGAACATCCTAATTTTTTCTTTAATAATATTTCCTAAATAATAATTTTCACACAAAATCATGAGAATTTGACCCACAAAGACATTGAACATAGCATATACAGTTTCAGTTTGAGACATTCTATGTCGGAAAATATAAAGGCGCATATATATATCAAAGTCATGTGATATTGGATTTTCATGATCTATGTGCCCATATAATCTACTTGGTCATAATGATATTACAAAGTTAATTCACCTAGGGATTAAGACACGGCCAGTTCGTAGAAAAGGGGTAAACCACGCGACGCCTAAAGCCAATGTCATACGCGTATGTTTATACAGAGACATTTATATTATATAACCTAAATTGTTATTTTAAATTATATATAATTTATATTCAACATTACAATTCATCTATTATAATAATTTTCTTACTGTTTTCAAGAGTTAAAAAGAGACTACAATTGTTATTTAATCATCTGGGCATTTTACAGTTTACTTATTCCGAGTATTATGAAATAAAAAGATTGAGAGAGATTTTTACAAAACAAAAGTTGAACTTGTAAAAAAAAATATTGTTAATGCTAAAATTAAACTAAATTGTCAAGTAAAAGTTACCTTACTAATTGATACTAAAAAAATCTTAAACTTAAAACGATGTCTTAACGAGACAAACGGATAAATTTATTTATTTTATTTTATTTAATCGGGAAATTTAAGTTACACAGGGGGACGGGTCAAAGCTGTTAAAGAATCAATTGTCAAAATGTACTTATAGTTAGTAAGTCATATTATGTAACATGCGTAAAAATACAGTATTAGAGTATTTATTTAAGAAAAGTGTTCCATGTTTTGTTATTTCTGTTTTATGTTTATTTGGCAGTCGTTCAGATTTTTTTTACAAGCTGAAGCTCGCAACTTCAGCCGCGTAATATTCACGTGAAATTTTAACAAAAATATGACCGACTCAATATGAAATTGGCTCGCGATTAATGCTACCGCAATTTTAAATCTCTGATATTTTTAAGGTATTTATTTAATCAGAATGTTGGTCATCACGCACTTTATGTACAAAAAATTGAGAATTTTTTAATGCAATAACTTCTACGTGATCTTAACTGCATTATCTTAAATTCGGTTTGTATATGCCTCATTGCCATCTTTAAAAAAGTTTACATTAATGTGCTTATTGTGGGTTATTCTCAAACACAGATATATGCTCCGGAGGACTCAACGTAGGCCAATGCAAGTGTTATAATAATCTACAAAGCAATTTAAGTCTATCTCTCAAGGTTAAGTCAGCGTTTTAGTCAAAGTTTAGTCATTTATTTGCACGAAGTTGTGATTTTTGACGCAGTAATTTTCATAATTTTCTAAATATCTAATAAACTACTTAGTTAAATTATAATAAAGGGACCAAACGATAGCTAATACCTATAATTTAAAAGGACAATGAATAAAATCGAAGCACTAGGAGCGGAGCAACGAGGTAACATAAAAATACATAAAAAAACATTCGCTCTAAATTGAGTACCTCGTTCTTTTGGAAGTCCGTCAAAAATATCAAAATATTCTTTTGAAGTAGCATAAGTTACTCCCAGTTACATCCTCTATCTTTAAATGAAAATAATCAATAATCGTAATAGTCATTTCAGAGATTAGCAAGAACAAACAGATAGACTTTAACCGGTGGCAGGTCCCCTTTTTACAGGGGACCGTCCCACTACCAGGTGTGCCACCACCGCAGTGCCTATTTCTACCGCAAAGCAGTTGTGTGAAAATACTACCGTGTTCCGTTTTAAAGGGCACCGTAGCCAGCGTATTTACTGGGTAAACGACACTTGACATGCTATGTCTCACGATAAGCAGCGCGTTGGTAATAGCTGTATTGCCAATATCTATGGGCGTCGGTGACTACTTTCCATCAGGTGGCCCTGACTGCTCGTCTGCTTGCGTATGCAATAAAAAAAGAAATATTTTAAAAAAATATTGCTTTGTCATATGTACCAATTATATATCACACTGTAAAAAATGGTTGATTTTATATTACAAATGGACACTTTATTTTTATTATACATTATTTATTTGTTTATTTAAGTAGCTTTAGAATAGTACCTAGCTCTTATTTGTTAACAATTTTAAACCTCATAGTTATATTTATTGTTTGTGCATCTGACGCTTGGATCATCTTACTTTTTAGACAATTGGGTGATCGGACCAAATTGTCCTGACCAACAACGATTAAAAATTTGTTGTGTCCCCACAGGAACAGAATCCACGACCCTGGTCTTTAAAGCACACGCCCTACCTAGGCACAACACAAATAAATTTATTAAAAAAGGTATAAAAAGATGTAGGCAAGAAAGCAGAAGACTCCAGGCATATTGCATCAGGAATTCAGTGGCAATCAGCGGTCTTCCCAAACAACTGCGCCATCGGGTTATTCAAAAAAGAGCATATTCTTACCTGACTACTTGTTACGTCATCGTGATTCATTCTGAATAAGTTGTAGTTTCAATAAAATTTTACTATTGATTGGTATCTATCCATATCAGAGATCAAATATCTGCAGCTATGCGTAATAAAACAAGACATATATGTAATACTGACAAAAATCTAAATAAAATAATATCTGCAATTTTTAGGATTTACTACATCAGGCCTGTCGAAAGATTTCCTTCACTAAATATAAGAATCTTCATTAAATTAGTTTACAAAATGAGGTTAAATAACATCTTTGTATTTACTTTGTTAACAGTTGATTAAGTAACTGCATAGCATTAATAATTAATTAAACGACATATTATCAATCTGAGGCTCGTGATTAAATAGATGGATTAAATGAAAAGGTTACGTCTCGAGCAAGACGCAGGCTGTGGATTGATTAATGCGGATTATACGATGATTACTGGCGATTAATACATGATGAATTACGATAAATAGATATGTACCAGAAGCTTACTTTTTTGCCTGGGAAAATGCTCCGTAGCTCAGTGGATGGGCGTATGCTTTAGAAACCAAGAGGTCGTGGTTCGAATCCTGCGGGACTCAACAAATTTTATTATTGTTTCCTAGTTGGTCAGGGCAATTTGGGCCGATCAAACAATTGTCTGAAAAGTAAGATGATCCATGCGTCGGATGGGCATGCAAAAAGTCGGTCCACCCACAACCCGCATTGACCACGATTCGTTCGGACCGTATCCTATACGGTCCGAAAACTCCTTAATGGATAGGGGTGTATTAGGGGAGGCCTATGTCCAGCAGTGCACTATCACAGGCTGATGATGATGATGAATGATGAAAAATTAAAGGTTGGAATCACATTAAAACATTTATTCATTTTTGTGGTTTTTCTCCAGTTGAATTCAGAAAGCAATTTCCGTTTTTAAGACCAAATTTGGCATTAATATGTCAACACGTATATTTATAACATGGCAATCTAATTCAGCATAAGCGTGTATAAGCATGTTGTGTTCATGACACCGCCCCTGCTACGCATGAAGTTTAACTAAGATCTTTATTAGCCTATCCAACACACAAAGATATTCGATACCACTTTTTTAACCTTGGGCTTTACTTAGTATCAAGTTACCTTACTTAATTTTTCTATGAGGATCCATATTTTAGCAATTAATATGATGACAGTTTAATTATAATATAAATACAATTTTTTATAATAAATACTCGTCACACTACAAACCTTCACTCTTTATACCGTTTGTAAAGATTTATTAGAGTGACTTAATATACTTTTTAAGCTCATACATAACTCATACATAAAACTTTAATTGGGTATCCAATTAAAATTTTAAAGTAACCAGTCTTTCGTTTCGATTCAAATTTATATTGAATTTCTCTCAATATTTTCCACTTCTTTATAATTAGTTTTAAGAGTATCCTTGATGCTTTATACTAAAGTACCGTTGCCAGTAATCACTTCAAATAATTATCTTTAGTTAACTAAACCAAGTTCTTTATTTATATTTATTTCCCTGTTTAAAAACATGGGTTAGAAATTTAATCTCAATTCGATCTAAATAGATTCCTTAAACCACAAATAATGTTTTATCATCACTTAAATCTTTCAAGGAAAATATATAAATCTAAAAGATTCTAAAACAAAATTGAAAGATCAAAAGAGATTTTCTTATCATTACAAAAAACCAGGAAGAGTTCGTTTTTTTTAGTTACTTAGGGTTATTATTATTTTTTTGGATAATAGGATATATTGACTTTTTAATGATTCTATAGCTAAAGTGAATGAATTTCTTTATTCAGGTTTAAGGGATTTTCTAGTCATCACATTAGAACCGTAGTCAGCGTAATTACAGGAAACACGAGAAATTCGTATAGAAGAAACACGTAAAGGTCCCCGGCGTCTTACGCTGCTCTTCTTAGTGGTAGGATATCTTTAACAATAAAAAAGACACAGTTCTTGTCTTTTGTCCACAAAGGACATGATCCTTCTAAAGACTAGTTATCGTCGTGAATAAATAATTCAATAGACATTTTCGGCCGTTCGCGTTAGCGTATTCTTAGAGCTCTACACACACTTACACACTTAAATCATCATTATTAAGATTTCTCGTCATTTATTACACTGCATTAACGTATAATATGCATTTAATTAAAAGCTGATTGCCCTGATCTTTATTCGAAACTTAAAATTCCGCATTCCGTGTCCGATATTTAAAGTATTTTATATTTTTAATATTGTATTTTAAATTTTATTGGTATCAAAATTTGAAAGAACCAAGGTCTTTTGCTCTACATAATACATAAAACTGCACACTGGAATCCTCCGAATCAAATCCACAAGCGATAGCGCAATCTAAAGTATTTAAATTATTTATAACTAGAATCCAAAAGCATGATAGAAATTTATCAATGATCTTTTACCTTATAACTATAATTGCCACTTAAATTTGCATTCCAATTTGACATGAATAAATATTCTTTTATTGATTTATATTTGAGTACAATGTAATATTTTTAGTTTTATGTCTTTACCGTGAGATATATATCAAGTTTCATATTATTTTATAATTAATTTAAGTAGGTTACATTTCAATATGTGTCATATAGTAAATAGACTTAAAACAGCAGGTATTCAGAAAAAAAAAACAATTTTGCTAAGTAACGAAGAATTTTGTGTACATAGAAAACAAATAGTTTAATAGAAAGGAAAAATGCTACACATACAAGTGATAAAGCCTTTGAAGTAATCGAAAATAGTTCCAAGGAGGGTTTCTTTGTTACAGATTATAACAAATTGGTTGATGTCTACAAGAACTTTTCCATTAATAATCAAAAAAGAATTAAAATATTTAGACTATAAATGTAAATACAATAAAAACGTATACTAATAAATATAAATTTAGATATAATGCAATCAATATATCATTTTCATTTTATTTAATTATTTTAACTTCTGGTTTACGTACATCAAAGAAAGTAGGAATAATTGATAACTAACTTATTTCTTTTAAGACATAGGAGAGCGAATAAACGAATAAAATTTAAAAATAATCTATAATTAATGCATGTAACACAAATGCGCAATGTAAAACGGACAACTTGTCCTTTAAAGAAACTACCCTGCAATTTTACGCCACCGTTTAAATTTTATATCTTTAAGGTATTCATTTTATTACAGTAGTATTGACAGCGTAACAAGCAATCAACAAAAATAAGTTTGGAATAATTTTCATTGTTTAAAATATCATGAATAAATAATAATTATTAGTCTTATTAAATAAACTTATACGAATAGCGTAATGTTACTCCATGTTCTGTTGTACAGATTATTTCGCTTGTAAATAAGCTTCTACCCTACTACTTTAAAAGTTTATCCTCTACCACATTAACAATTACAAAATAGCACACTTATATATATATGCTACAATGTTTCTTTTAGTACATACAGAAAATTAATCCACATTTAATGAAAATCTTGAAAAATACTACCCATTATCCCATATTCATCCAGTTCACATTATTTTAGTTTACATATCTTATTCTATATTGTAAAGGAAAAACTCGGACATAAATTGTATAAACATTATTAAATATTGAAATTACAAGTAAAAATTTCGTTTTATCAAATGTTGTGTATGACATGGTTCATGCACATATAGTAAGATTGCCTTCGTGGCCCTTGGCCCTTGCTTATAAACCGGCGGTTATATCGTTCGTTAGCTGTATCGGTTCGAACCTTGCGGGGAAACAACTTTGTGTTATCGAAGTTCACAAACCAAACAAGACCCGTCGATCATCGTTACATCCGATTCAGGGCCTGCTCCTAGAGACCATACCGGCCTGGCCGGACCCCAATAGATGACGGCCTTAGGTAGCGCCTCGAAGCCTAGACCGAGAGTTGCTGAAGGAGGCGGCAGGGTAGTCGTGAGAGTGGCACAGCATTGTTGACGTGGACAATGGCCCGACGCAATGTCGCAGGTGTGTGACGCGTCAATGTTCCGGCCAGACATTTCTCTAAACGCCGGGTGTACGTGACCCGGAAATCACCGCGTTCAGAGAGTGCATGCGGCGCGGCGCCAGTACACCCGTTTTCGAGGACGGCGCAGGACCAACCCTGAAGCCGAATTACCGCCCTTTTCAGCAGCAACGGGATGGCTTCAAAGTGCTTTGGCGGCGCTGGAGAGTGATCCTGAGGCAGCCCAAAAATAGTAATGAACAGTTTGTCCTGGCCACCCCAGTCACTGAACCAGGTTTGCAGGCGGTCGACCGTCCTCGCAGTGCTGAAGTCAGGTCCTAACGGATGCGGTGTCCTGGGTGGGCCGTTGTCTCTCGACATCGCCAACGCTTTTAACACCTGCCCTGGGCCTTTTTTTGGGCATACGCAGGAGAGCAGTCGGGCCACCTGATGGGAAGTGGTCACCGTCGCCCATAGATATTGGCAATATCAGTGGTATTGCCAACGCGCTGCCTACCGTGAGACATATACATAGACTAAGGTGTTAAGTCTCGTTTACCCAGTAAATATGCTGGCTACGGTGCCCTTCAAACTGGAACACAGAAGTGTTTTCACACTACTGCTTCGCGGCAGAAATAGGTACCGGTGGTAACCACCCAGACGGTCTCCTGTAAACAGGGACCTACCACCGGTGCAAACAGGGGACCTACCACCGGTCAAACAGGGGACCTACCAGCGGTGCCGGCCTGCATAAAGGAGGCGCTCCGATATCACGGGTGCCTTCCTCCTTGCAAAAAGAAATTTGGGCTTACCTGTCGCATCGACGTGTCCAGTTCCAGTGCCCGATGGTCCGATGGGCACCATCGAGGTCTTGTGAGTTCCACGGGTCGTTTTGGCCGCTTCTGTGGAACGTTGGTTTTGATTGGCTGCTACGTGGCGGTAATATCAGTGGTGTTGATGTCACTTGTACGCGAACGACACCTCGTCACCGCCCGTGGCACTAACTTCCGCAGGGCTGCAATTCTCGCCACTGCCGGAGTCGCTCAAGTAATTGGGTGTATCCGATGGCTGGGACTTGAGGTGGCACTCGAAAATCCGGAGGCCTTGTACTTTTATGGGCCTCGAACGCGCCACCTGCGTACGCCTACATTATCGTTTGCGGCGTCCGTGTCGACGACAAACCGATGATGAAATATCTCGGTCTAGTCCTAGTTTTCCGATGGAGGATTTGCACCCATTTTGAGCGCCTCGCGCCTTGAGTGGCGAGAGCAGCAGCAGCTCTCGGCAGACTGTTCCCCAACATTGGAGGACCCAGCAGCTTCTGTCGCTGCCTGTACGCCGGAGTGGTTAGGTCTATGGTCCTGTACGGGGCATCCGTGTGGGCCGACACCCTCCAGAAAGAAAGTACTTCGGTACTGCGGAGATCCCAGAGAGTGTTGATCCGGGCCGTATGGGGCTATTGGACCATCTCCGGCGAAGTGGCGTGCCAGTTGGCTGACTCCCTGCCCTGGGACCTGGATGCAGAAATCCTCGCGTCGCTATTATTCTGGAGCACCCCAGCGCCGGCCGTCGAACGTAGCATTCCGCGTGACGCAGGTTCTCTAAGCTGTTTCGGGAGGTACCTGTGCCGCGTGGCCGTAAGGGAGCCTTCTGAAGAGTGCCACCACTGTGGCGTATGTGCCGAGGAGATGGCCCAGCACGCGCCGGTGGAGTGCCCAGCCTGGGTTGAGCTACGCCGAGAGCTGCGTAGTGTCGTAGGGCACAACCTTCCAATGGCATGACACCTAAAGCAACGGTCCGGTCGTCCCAACACACCGGGAGAGAGCCCGCAAGGTCACGACGCTCGGGTTGCCGAAGACTGTGATCAGCGCCGTGGCCCGGCTACACGACTGCGAGAAACGAGCAACCGTTGGTTTTAGTGGGTATACCAGCCGCTACATCATGGTCGGGGAGCCCCACATCCCTGCTGCCCTCACTCTGGCGGTGGGGAATCCGTAATGTAGTTTTTCAACGAAAAAACTCTGTGGTTACGTCAATTTAGGCCGATCACCCAATGGTCTAAAAAGTAAGATTACTCATGCGGATGCATGCAAATGAGAAAAAAAAAAAAAAAGCATTGAAAAGTCAGTCCAACTACCAACTTGCATTAGACCATTGAGGTGGGAAACGTTCCAAAATCCCCTTTATTAGAGAAACTCCAGTGGACTAAACAGGCTGATGATGATAGTGTTATGATTTTTATTATATTTACGTTTGTGTAATCTTCACAGTTTTGGTTTATTCTTAATATATAGATTTATACTCTCATGGGCTGTACACAATTGTACTACTCGTTCATGTAGTAAAATTTTGTAAAACATAGTTTAAAGTAAATCACATAAGGTTGAGCCAACATATTTTCATTTTCAATTTAAACCGCATGGTGTAGTTTTGACTCGATATTAATTAATTTTAAATATCTATTAAACTACGATCATTTAAAAAGAATCAATAAAATTGGAGCATCAGGAGCGGAGCAAATGGGTAACATGTTATATAAAACTATACGCACCTGATTCAGCTACCTCCTTCGTCTGGAAAGTCTGTTAAAAACTAAAAATATAGTGAATGTTTACTTCACTTCACTTATATTTCAGATCGTTTATCAGTATTTTTCTAGGAAATTTTCAAAATTCTAATAGGGTGGTATTTGTTTGCATGCAATGGATCCAATACTGTAGTGCTTTGATTATCTTTTAGAATGCCTTATTATAGTTTTAAACAAGTTTAAATCTTCTTAATTAATATCAGTTAATCGATACTAACGGACGATTACTTTTACACACAATAAGTTAACCACTGGCGAGTAAAACATTTTAATAGGCATATTATACACTACTTTAATTTTGCTTTTCCGTTTTAAACGTAAAAGCCTCATTGTAAATAATTGCAGCAAAAGTAGTTGCTAAATTGTGCTACTGCTGGTGCAAACGAATAATTCATTGTTAAAGTAATTGAAGTATAAAGGAAAAATTTGTAGTAGTATTTTTAATACTATAATATATATTTTTTTGGTCAAATATAATATTAACAACTACTTGTAACTGTTCGATGCCAATTAAATAATCGTTGCTTAAATAATTACAGCAAAAGCAGCATCTAAATTGTGCTGCATGTGCAAGACGAATAGTTCATTGTTAAAGTAATTGAAATATAAAAAAAAGTTTGCAGTACTATTTTGACTACGAATGATTGCCTTAAAGCTTTTGGTTGAATATAACATAAAAAAACTACGTGTAACTGATTAAATACCAATTAAGTTATCTTTGCCCCACTCTTTATGAATGATTTAGTCATTTTTTTTTAAATAAAATAATCTGTTTTAGGCCTTTGTTCGTATAGTTAACTCACTGCACTGCAACTTTAGTGAAACGATGGATAGACGAGTATAACATTATTTTATTATAGTAATTGTGTAAAGACATCGGCAATACCAGGAGTATCACCAATCCGCTATCTACCATGAGGCGTATTACGTATCTTTATCCAGTAAATGCAATAGCCACGGATTGCATTCAAACTGGAACACGGTAATGTTTTCACACTATTTCTTAGCGGTGATGCATTAATGTGTCATAGTCTTTTGCGATTCATTTCTAAACGCTGGTTGCCAGCGATTTGAAATTAAGCACAACACTGTTACTATAAATGATATTTTAAAATATTTTTGTTATTTTTTGTTACCTAACAATCAACATTTTTTTAAATGAAAATAGCTTAATTGCTCGCATTTTTTAAACAATAAGCTGTTTAAACATTTCTTTGTAAGCAG